>JBBPBX010011297.1:39088-56243 GCA_038048925.1 Garcialebias charrua | reverse complement strand
TTATAATGTTTTGCTAGTTTTTTGATACTTTGTTAAAAAAAAAAAAAAAAAAAATCTTTTGTTTTTTTCTCTCTTTTTGTTTTCTATTGTTTATTGTTTGTTTGTTTATTGTTTAATGAAATTCTATCACTGCTGTTCATTGTTCTTTAGTTTTAGCAGGTCGCTTTCGTAAATGAGCCCATGAGGTTCAAAAGATTTACCTGACTAAATAAAGGTTGAATGAATGAATTGCACTAGATTTTTTGTACTACACTTCTCTGCTCAGTTCTATCTATTAAAGTATTTTACTGTAGAAATTAGATGCATAAACTATTCCAATAAATCCAATTTCTATAAGTAAAACAGCCTTACTCCCACAACATAACCGGTGCACATTATTTAAAGCCTTGCCACCGTGATAATGTACTTCTAATAGTCATTCCCATATCCTTTTTCAAATGTCTCTGAGTGCTTTTAATTGGTGCTTTCACCTGCGTGAGAAAGGGAAAGAAAAGCAAGGGGTTATCACACAGCAGCATCAAGCCCAAGCTAAATAAAGTCAGCTGCAGACGGCTGTACAAATATTATGAAAGAATCCAACAAAGGTTGCTGGTTGCCATAGGTACTGTATGCTAATTCTTAATGGTGTCATTCAAAGGGCTGCCCATAAAAGGTTGGAGTGCACGAAGAGCAATAGGATTTAAATGGTTAGTGCTGTTTCTGATGTAACTACTCTTGCTAATGTTTTAATAGGTTTTTGACACAAATAATAAGGGAATAAAACTATTTTTTGAATCATGGAAAATTGACATCATTGTAAATTATTTAAAACATTGGCAGTTGAAGACAAAAAGTTAGCAAGCACAAAAAACAAACCAACAAACAAAACCAACACAAAAAAAGATGCCCAACTAGGAAAATTAATCCCAGGCGTCATCAACGGGGAAAGTTAAATATTTTGTTTGATGACGAGCAGCCAGGCAAACCTAAACTGTGATGTAAAGCCTGGAAACTTGAAGTGAGCTTGTTCTTTTGTTACGGCTGTCGTGTTTGTATTCACATCTTGTACATCATAGTCAAATGGGAGTCAAATAACAAAGGCTTTCCAATTATGTGTAGCACATTGTGTGAGAGATGGAATATCACAAAGCCATTGTTCCCTTTACTCCTGGTGACCTTACCTTTGAAATGGTTTCACTGCTGCTTCAATTGCCTGCACCATTTGATTTAGCTAAAGAGATTTGACCACCAGCAAAGAGATGTGAGAAAAGAGAAGAGGCCTATAATAAACAGCTACAAGGAGAAAAGGGAGAATTTGCTTCAGATTAAAGCTGCTAAACTCTCTTATGTCTCTTGGATTATTATAGCAAACTGTCATCTGTTTCATCATTCAGATCTGCTGGTTAATTACATTTTATTGTACTGGCATTGTACAAAATGCAGACTCTAGAATATCTAATATGATTGTCATGTTTTGACTTGGTACTGGTCACAACACTTTTTAATTAGGTGCATGAAGCTTGTGCATATGTCAAACTCAAGAGCTAAAGGCCAAATATGATCCCTCAAGATAATTTAAATGTAAAACAGAGTATATCTTTTAATTTTTCCTAAAAAAACAAAATAAAATAAAAACATAAATACATCATTTAGTATAGATTTCTCTTGCCAGCTGGCGGACTTTGAAGCCAGAAAGAAGGTTAGATCATCCTGTCATTATTGATGGATGGTGAAAGAGTAACAGAATGTCAAATGAGACGGATCAAACTCCTGTTCATGAACCTGCAACCAACAAAAGGTATCAGATATCTGACTCGAGTTAAGTTCTATTTGCATGGGACTACTTTTACCTAGGGACCACATGTAATAAATAAATTACTCCCCAACGTCTGCTTTTTATGTGGCGCATTCGCACAGGATAACCAAAGTCTGAGATTTAGCTGAAATTTACAGACGTCTTCTGGATATGATGTTAACACGCTGCGTTGTCACAAACGGGCTGGTCCATCATAATGTGCTTATTGTGTGGTCCGGGACGGTCTCAGGCTTTGATGTGGTTTTTACAAATTAGCACAAAGAAAACTAAAAAAGTGTACAATATAAAATTGTGTTAATTTACTTGTTGAGGAGGAGGCAGGTCTGACCGGATGATTTAAGAGGTTAAAAAAAAGCCACGTTAAGTTCAGATGGACAACTTGTGCATCCGCTGACCTGCCGGTTTGAATGGACTTGCGACCTGTCCAGGGTGTCCCCCGCCTCTCACACAGTGATGGCTGGATATGGTCACCAGTGACTCCCGCTACCCGAAAAGGAAGAAGCGGGTAAATATAATGGATGGATGGATGAATGGATGGATGGGTCAGCTGATCACACGCACAGCTCTGTACCCGTTGTCATCTGCAGTGAAGGAAGTCTACGAACGCCGAAGCGAGCTGCGCATTCATTTAAAATAGCCTTCTTCTGTATTTTTCCAAATTATTATGCTTAAACAAAAACCACATAATTACGTATCAGATCCTGCCCATTTCTGTCCAAATCACCGAGATGCCTATTCGCACTGGATTAATATTATCACAGGACCTCGGAATTCAGCAAAATATAGTAGGTAATTTGGTGAGAAATTTTTATTTTACAAATTACAGTACTGACATGGCCGATTCGCACGGGATTAACAACACAGTCTTCGTAATTAATACTAATAGCATGTGGTCCCTAGGTAAAACTAATCTTGTGGGAATAGGGCATTAATGTATCAGCTGAAAGCGGCCCGTGACTCGAACAAAGTTTTTAAATTTTGGCTCCTTTTGGTAACTAAGTTCGACAATGGAAACCGGTAATTATGAACAGTTTTCTTTTTATTATTGCACATTGTTTGTCTGAATGGGATCTTGAAGGGACAACACATGCTGATTATTTTAATCCGCAGAATCATAAATTTCCTTAATCCCATTCTGTCCTGTTATTTGAAAACATTCTTACTTTGAAGGATGTCTCTGCGATTCCGTACACTTTTCTCGCCATTCACTGCTTGACTGGAGCCATCTTGTTTGGAGTGATGGCTCACTCACACAGGTTCACGGCTGCTATTGTAAAATCAGCCAACGTTTAATTGAAACAAATGACTATAATAATAGAACATTATCCCTGCAGGCACCCTGCCATGACAGGTTAATTAGAGGAGCCTTCGAGACTGATCCTTCAAAAGCACAGCCGCTGTGCAACAAGGTGGTAAACACGCCTTTAGGTTGGGAACAAACCCTGCATCTTACAGCCCTCAAAGCTACTTCTCATTCACCCTGAGGGCAACGCACTAACAACTCTGTTCCTCAAAGAGCCTTCAAGCCTCCCACCTCTCCCTCCTCCTCCGCCTCCTTACGCTCTTCGTCTCGGAGTCTCGTTCTCCCTTCATGCATGTCTTTGGTTTATCAAGCTTATGTATGCCCTGGAGGGTCATTTACACAAGCTGAGGAAAATTAATAACAGAGTGGATTCATGAATCATTTGCTACTTATGTATGAAAGCAAAGGGAAAATGCTGTTCCTGCCTTCTTGTGGCATCAGGCATTGGATAAGAGATAATGACGAGCAGTGGATGTTTCACACAGGAAAACACAAATGTTTAAAGACGTTTAAAACCAAACTGTTTGTGTTTTAAAATATGTTACAATAATTTCGTATTGTTAGATTTATTCAATGCTATAATATATTTTACCAGAGTCACACACCCTTACATTAAAAACTGCACTTAATGGTAACTTTAGTTCTGCATACAGTATTTGTTTGCATTTTGATATAAAGTAATTTCCGATGTATAAGCCGCTACTTTTTCACTCTTTGGACAATGCAGATTATACTATGCCACAGCTAATTTATGTTTTCTTTAAATATATATTTACAGTAATTTTAATGTAAAGTTTTTATTAAAAAATTTTTTTCACAAGCTATTGAGCTTCCTGCAGACAGAATAATTTACCAGTAGTAGCTTCGTCACACCTGGGTACTTCCATTGCTGCCCAATACACACCCCTCTAGTCCAGGGGTCACCAACATGGTGCCCGCGGGCACCCGGGTGCCACCAAGGACCATTTGAGGTGCCCCCGGACCTGTTCTAAAAATAGAACAACTCACTACTAAGCTGCATTTAAATTTTCATTTATTCAGTTGTTATTCTTTTTTTGTATTTATATATATTTTAAAATGTCTATCTTAAAACTATGTTCTTAAAAATATGTTTATTATATATTTTTTTCAATTTACGCTTTGTTATTTCCGAAGAGTTTATCAAACTGGTGCCCTTTGTATGATTCCGTACCCACAAAGTAGCTCTCAGTTTCGAAAAGTTTGGTGACCCCTGCTAGTCTATGAAACTCCATCTGGTGGTTGATTCTTGTACTACAACAAGAGCTGCACATTCTATCAGGAGCTGTGTACTGTTTCTGTTATCAAACTGTGGACACCCGCGGCGTACACACGCAAACATGGCTTATTTATGTACAAAATTACGTTTTATTTTAATTTGAGTATGTGCAGCTTATAATTAGGTGTGTTCCATAGACCAGAAACTACGGTAATTTATTAATTGAATTATATCAGATCCTCATTATGTGAAGAACTTAATCTGGGAGGTTACATTTCTGAGACGACTTCTGTTGTGGCTTGGTGCTAAACTGAAATGAACTGGAGTTCAAATAAAAGACGCTGTTTTTAACAAAAAGTCGACATCTCTCCGAAGACAAATTTTGTTGAGTGAGAAGCACAGTATCTTACATAAACCACTGGAGATGCTAAACACAAAGAAGATACCCACATTGTTTTCAGGGGTATATAAACCAGTTTAATAATAATAATTATTATTATTGTAAATATTCTAGATAAAATGAGTTGATATTTTTGACAGTGACTGATGTGAGAACAACTGGATCCTTCTGAACATTTCACAGTGTGTGTGTTCACATGGCTGTAAAAAGGCAGCAGTTGATTTGCAGATAGTAATGTCATGATGTCCCCCTTGGCACTGTCCTCCATGTTCCTCATTACTGATAATGTTAGATGGAGCCTCCTTTGCTTTTGTCCCCCACCCCATCATCACCCCAGTTTTCGTTCTTGTTATTTTCCCCCTTCTTCTCTTGTTCTTTCTTGTGGTCTTTTTCTCTCCCCCTTTCTTGCTCTCTCTCAGCCCGGGTGTGTCTCTGAGCTCACCTCACAGAGATCAGCGTCACAGAATCAGAGCCTTGCCTGACATGACATGCAGGAGACGGTTGTAAGGAGCGGCAGGGACATACACTCTTGACAGCAGAAGGCAAGGCTCCTCCGCTGCCACTAATGAGACTCCTGACTGCAGTGTCAAACACACCGTGTGCATGTGTGTGGATGTGCTCGTACTTGCATAAAAAAGCAGAGGTAATGAACACAAAACAACAAAGAGCACACATATTTTTTTGAAAAGGCACACAGTGTTGTACTGCATATGCCATGCAACTGTAGGCCATGCCAAAGTAAGGCATGTACCATATTTTCCGATCTATAAGTCACTGTCTTTTTCATAGTTTGGCCAGTCCTGCGATGTATAGTCTGCAGCGACTTACAGTACTGTATATGCTTTTTTATTTTCTCTACCCATGATGCAATTTTTGACCGATGCTTTAAATGTTCATTCGTACGGACATGTCTGTCTGGCTCCCGCCGGGTGCATTACCTCTGCAGCGGTGCACCGCGACCGGCTCTGGGTCGGTCTGGAAGAGTCTGGGGATGAAGGTGGCTCTACAGCATACCCCCACCTGCACCTCGACACTTCCCGGGACCGCAGACCACATGCCCTGCTCCGCACTTCCTCCCCGCTCCGACAGCGGAGGACCGGTGCCCCCTTCGCCCCTGGCATGGTTGGCGACCGGGACCGCGACTGTTCTCACTGTGATGCAAACGTGCCGCGCCACCCAGGTGAAATGAAGCTGTTTCGACCATTAAAGTGAACTCATTAAGGGAAAGTTAAACTGAGGCACACCTTTGCTATGATGTCAAGCAAACAAGTAATTGTTTTTAGGTGTTAATCTTGTTAATTTTCGAAGAACTGCAACAGAAAGTCCTCCCATGTGTGCTCCCGCGGCTGCCAATCGATTTTTTGGGCATGACACCGGCCCACGTTTTCTAGGGGTCAGCAACATATAATACATGCAAGTTATACCACAGTGACTTGCATATGTTTTTTCCTTTTCATGAGGCATTTTTTGACTGATGCATCCTATACTCCGGAGCGACGTATAGTGCGGAAAATAAGGTATGTAAAATTCTGTCAGAGAAAAAAATATAGGTTTATAATAAAGCAAATCATTTTTGAAACACCCAAATTTGGCTGGAAAATACTTTTTGCTGAAGGACATTTCAGAACAACGAAAGCAAGATTGTTGCTAAATAACTTCTGTAATAGTTTTCTGTGAGCGACCTTCTTCAAGCGTTTTGATGTCGCCCACTGTAGCATCATCTCACAGTTTTTAAAGTCAGGATAGAACACAGTTGCGGCCAACGAAAGTAGTCTGCACAAAACATATTGTGCTAAGTGAACAAAGCAGGTGTCTTTTTAATCTCAACTCAAGCCGCTGTTGTGCAGGTTAACCGACAGAGTAGCAGCGTTGTTTTGAAGTGGTAGCTGGTGGCACGGCAGGGGAGATGACATGGCTTTCTATTGCCACCGTGGCTGAATACTCCTGACAGTGAAAGCAGAATGAGCTGATGGATGCTTGAGATGGGGCACAGAGCAATATGGAGCCGATTTCATGGCATGATAAATCTCAGTAGGAGCGCGTGGCTAAGTGTAATATGAAATACCTTATCTTCAAATCTGCTTCATAACGCCGGCTATCTGCAGCAGCTGCATCTGTGTTTGTTTCTTTAGCTTCTGTTCTCTGCTTGAATGCCACTTTTGATCACATCTACAGTGTGGAGGAAGACAACATGTGTGTGATACCTCATGTTTTACTCAGTTGTTTTTGCAATATGATGTGGCGAGGTATCTAAATTAAACATAGTCATTGTAGAGCCTCTCCCCTGTTGCTTGCGATCACCGTGATAAGCAGCATTATTAGATGAGGTGGTGTGTTTGCACAAAACAAGCTTGAATTACACCTGTGATCCATGTGAAATGAAACCAGTTCTGTTCAAATTTACTGTCAGCGCCACTTAACACCATCTCTTATGTTTAAATTTACAATAAATTTAATAGAATCAGAACTTCATTCTGTGACGAACTTAATCCGTGAGGTTAATTGGCTTTATCAAGGCGGAGAAAACAAATGAGCCGCCATTCCAGGCTGCAATAAGAATTCTTCCAAAATGGTGAAAGTGGAGAATAACCTCTACTTCTTTTAAAATATTTCTTAATAATAAACAACTACAGTTTTATATCACATTTCCAGAGAAATAAGGCACTTTCTCCCAGGAGATGAGAAAAAAATTGAATTTTTCCTTATCGGTCATCTATTTTTCCACCGAATGCTATTACTTGCTGCCTGCCGTTGCTAAGCAACAAGAAATATTAATAGGACCTTTTATTAGCTAGGCTTTACCAGTGGAGTACTAAAATGAGAAAGTGGAAAACATGAATGTGTTACATAAATCTTTGAACCTTTCAGGATTTGCTCAAGTCTCTGTTTGTCCAGTGATTTATAGCTCTGATGGTTCATTTAGGGGAGGGGGAGGTGTGAAATACCAAAATGGAACATTAACCTGAGGGACAATTTGAAAATAAACAATCACTGGGAGAAAAAAAAGAAGAAGAAAGAAACCATCCTCTTCCTTGTAGATTTCAAGAGGCCATAAAACAAGCAAAGTATTTTTTTGTTCCGGTAGAACCATTGATCATTCAAAATCATCTGCGCCTGAATCAACATTGGAATAAGTAATACAAGTCCCGTTCTATCACTGGGCTTGTTGAACTGTGGTGAAAAGCGACAGACATTCCATCATTTCCCGTAGACGCTCTAATCCCTTTTTTTTTAAATGCCAGAAAATGAAGGTCTTTCAAAGGAGAAATGGGTTTTCTTCATCTGAATAAAGACTACAGTATAAGCCTCAAAGTGCAGAAGGTCTTTAAAGGCAAAGGTAAGACAATTTTAAAGTTCATATTGGAAAACTGTAAACACATTTAATAACAGGACTTCTGAAAGTCAATCTATAACAAGCAGGCAAAAAAATATTCAAACTTAATATTAGGGGGGAATATGTATACTTAATATACTTAGTATACTTAAAAAATAGGAAACAATACAGTATGTACAGTTGGATGAGGTGAAATCAAATCACTGTACTGTTACATGTGGTGTTCCACAGGGATCAATACTCGGTCCGAAACTTTTCCTTTTATATATTAACGATCTGGTTAAAGTGTCTGGGGTCATCAAATGTGTTTTGTTCGCAGACAACACAACTTTTTTTTGTTCTGGAAATACTATTGAACAATTAATGGATTTATTAATGAAGGAGTTTGTAAAGATCCAAAACTGGTTTAGACTCAACAAATTATCATTAAATTTGGATAAAACATACTACATGATATTTAGCAATAAAAATAAATCAATTGACATTCCATTTTTTATCGATGACTCAGAAATACGCAGAGTCAATGAGGTAAAATTCTTGGGTGTTATTATTGATGATAATCTATCATGGAAACAACATATAAATTTAGTTAAAACAAAAATATCTAAATCAATTGCAGTATTTTACAGAGTTCGATATCTACTAAATGATAAATCTTTGTATCTGTTATATAATTCATTGATTGTGCCACATTTGATTTATTGTGTAAGTGTATGGGGAAAAGCATGCAATAGCAACACAATGCCTATTTTTATTATGCAAAAAAAGATTGTGAGAATTATAACAAGAAAACATTATTGTCACCCTTCTGGTGTATTATTTTCTCAAATGAAGCTACTGAAATTCTATGATTTGGTCGATTACAACATTTTGTTACTTATGTATAGAGCTCATAATAATATACTACCGTCAAATATTCAAAGGTTTTTTGTGAAAAGAACAAGCTGCTACAATCTTAAGGGTAAAGATGTGTTTGTTAAACCACAGTTCAGAACAAGTTTGAAGGGAAGAACTACCGTAATACAAGGCGTAAGATTGTGGAATAATTTAATGTCAGTATTTAAGGAAGCTAAATCAATTTCTGTCTTTAAGAAAATTGTCAAAGTTGAATTGTTAAACAAATATAATTGAATGTAATTGAGTAATCCATATAATTGTTGGTTAAATGAGTTATTTACTTATTTTGTTATTAGAGAGCAATTAGTTTGTATTAGATAGATAGGAGCAGATTTAATAAGATATTTTCTTCATCTGCTACCTTTTCATTTTACACCTTATATTTTTTTCTTTTCATTTGCTTGTCATTTGTTGTATCACATTTTGTAAAATGAATGAACTTTTAAAATAAAATAAAATAATGTCCCTCCATTGAAAGCATTGTCTCATAAGCATCTTCTTTTGTTGCACAAACCCCCAACAGGTGTACGGTCTGAGATAATACAGTTTCTGGGACCCTCCATCAGAGGGAGAAGACATTAAAACACACCTCTACTCTCTTATCATTTATTCATCCCAGCTTGTCTGTGACAAGTTCAGTTGACATTGCGGCTCATATTTCATTCACACAGGCCTGGGGAGCACGCACACCTGCCAGGAGCACTTAATACCTTGTGAGGGGAAAAAAAACAAAGCAAGAGAGAAAAACACAAGCTCCCATCCAATTTAACACGACAACATGGGCAGGATTAAAACTTGATAATTAACCTCAGCAACTGAGCATACAGAGCAAACAAACAAAAAACTAAATTAGACAATGAATTTGAATATGAATGCAACGTGCAACTCTTTAGGGTGCCACAACATTCAAAACAGACAAACTGACCCTTAATCCGATGGATTATTCTTATATATTTTGGAGGAAAAAAGCAAAACAAAATTAGAACTAGTGTGTTTAATGAAGCTAAAGTTGCTTTTGCATCTACTCTGCTCATATGCTGCTATGCATAATATTTCCAAGTTAATTATAGATTTATCATCTGTTACATATTTAAAACCATCACACATCAGCCAGTTTGATGATGGTGTATGATTAATTAACCAGTGGAAAAAATACATTTTTTCCAGTAGCATGAATATGACAAACACTTTAAACACCACATAGAGCTTTTTTGATTAAAATAAGCTGATCTAGCACAAGTTTGAGGCTAATTTAAATAGCTTTATTCATCCAATAATTAAACAGTTTTTCTTTCAGCGAGTGCAGGTGTAAATGAAAGTGGAATCGACTACAATGAGGCCACTTTGCTTGTGAGTCCAGAAATTATTCACTAGTTGCAACAGAGATGTGTATCTTTCTGGGCTGCATTGATAAGATCAATGCAACCTGAGCAAGGCTATTAAATTTCTAATGTGTTTTGGAACTTGTAGATGCTACGACAGTGGGGGCATTAACAGAGAGGAGCAGAGAGAGGCCCTGCCAAGTGCAGCAGAGCATCAGAGAAAAGGGCTCTCTGAAAGATATCAGGTTCGTCCAGGAGGGTTTTCAGACCACAACACAATAACCATCAGAACAAAACAGAAAAAAATAATTATATGAAAATGACCTCTTCACAAAATCTGAAAAAAAAAAAAAAAAGTTAATTGTGTCTTTTATGTCTTCTGTGCTTTCAGGGGAAAGAAAAAAAGGGGGTTTCCATCACTTTTCTACATTTATTGTGAGGATTTGTTTGCATTTAAAAGAACAGAAGCCGTTTTCTAATTTACCCCACTTCCCACACAGTGATAGCTGGACACGGGCATCAGTGACCCCCACGACCCCCCCAAAAAAGGAAGAAGCGGGTCCAATATAATGGATGGATGGACTTTCGCAGCTGTTTTTTCCCATTTATTTTTTACTCCTTTTTAATTGTTTCTATGTTGCCCTAGAATGAATTATCTGTGAACTGGCAACACCACTGACACTAAAAGTAAGGTCAAATGAGACGGACTGAATTCATATCACTGCATCTGTGATTGGCAACATTGGCTGACAGGATGTTTAAATAAGAACTTGAAATGCCCATCACCCCAGCATCCTACCAGTTAGCAAACTGAACCTTTGACGTCAGTGAGGCCATGATAACATTTACTAATAAACTGAAGATAGGTCTAATGCAGGCACATTTTAACAAAAGATGAGCATTGGGAAGATGATTAGCTCCCACAGTTTTGGAAGTTGCTTTTTGGCCTCTTTTTGATCTCAACTGAAATTGTTTCTGGGGCAGCATGGTGGTGCAACTGGTAGAGCTGCTGCCTCTCAGCAAGCAGGTCACTGGTTCAAATCCAGGTCCGGGAGCCTTTCTGGGTGGAGTTTGCATGTTCTCTCCGTGCATGCATGGGTTTGCTCTGGGTACTCCGGTTTCCTCCCGCAGACCAAAAACATGCATGTTAGACTGACTGGTAATGTTAAATTGTCCCAAGGTGTGAGTGAGAGAGTGAATAGTTGTTTGTCTCGTTTGTCTCTATTTATCCATGTGATGGACTTGCGACCCGT
Organism: Garcialebias charrua; assembly: GCA_038048925.1. NCBI lineage: Eukaryota > Metazoa > Chordata > Actinopteri > Cyprinodontiformes > Rivulidae > Garcialebias > Garcialebias charrua. The sequence goes on along the minus strand of JBBPBX010011297.1, from coordinate 44,702 downwards.
CTAGGGTGTACCCCGCCCCTCGCACAGTGACCAATGGGCATGGGCACTGGCGACCCAAAAATGGAAGAAGCGGGTAAAGATAATGTAATACGGTACATATATGTATATATATACGGTGTATATATATACTATATATATATATGGTGTATATATATATATATATGTATATATATATGTATATATATATATATACATACATATATATACATATATATACATATATACATATATATACATATATATACAGGTGGTCCCCGACTTACGAGCGAGTTCCGTTCCTACGAGTCTCTCGTAAGACGAAAATTCGTATGTCGGAACACGAAACACGTGTCGCTCGTAAGTCCGGATTTTCGGTCGTAAGTCGGAAAATTTATGCTAGCGCTACTACGAACACTCGTTTTTCAACACAAACGTACATACTAGTTCATAAACATGCTCAGAAACTTGTTTACAAACTGTTAGCTAACACACTTTCATCTAAAAACACATACCAGTGCTGTATTTTCTGTATGTTCTGTACAACTTTACTGTTCGTTAGTCAGCTCGTAAGTCCGGAACCTCGTATGTCGATGCGCTCGTAAGTCGGGGACTACCTGTATATATATATATATATATATAGTATATATATATATATATATATATATATATATATATATATATATATATATATATATATATATATATATATATATATATATTAGGGGTGTAACGGTACGCTAAAATCACATTTCGGTTCGGTTCAACTACAAGGAGAGCTCGGTTCGGTTTATTTTCGGTTTTTTTTCGGTACAAATTTTTTATTTTTTTTTTACAAAATAAAGACTTACAAAATGTTTATTTTGAAAATGCCAAAAATATGTTTGTATTGTATTGTAGTAATAAATAAAAGTGACCCATTTGGATGATATTTTAAATAAACAGCACTCTACAATAAATAAACTATATGAACAATAATAAAAATCTTAATAAATGCAATAACAGTCAGAACCAGAACAATAAGCAGCAACAGACTGTTTACAATCTAACTAATCAAGTTTTTGTTCAGTAGCAGCAGTGTGGCTGTATTTGTCCTCATTACTGTACTCACAACTTCTTCTTGGTGGGACAGGTGGGACTGTGGGAACAGTTCAGAGTTCAGTTCAGTCATCACTTAGCTGCAGGTGGATTTACCTCTGTCACCGACTGGAAATAAAAAACAAAAGAGATAAAAAAAACCTAATAAGATTATCAAAAAATCCGTTACATGCATCAGGGTTAATAAGATTATGATTTTAAAATAAAAGATTATTTAGATAATAATAATAAAAGAAAAAAACCTTTTGAACGGATGAATCTCTCACTCTTCATCATCATGGCAGGGCTTTAATCTGGTCCAGGGCTTGTTGTTGACAACATCAGTTAGTTTTTTCATAAAGAGCTGAACTTTTTGAAGTGTTGACGTGATGAATGTCTCATAGCGACGCTCAGCAACTTTAAAGCCTGCGCATAAAACAACGTTCAGACTTAGATTCGAGATTTAAAAACTCATACAGCTTGTGTTATTGCTCTGGACCGCTCTGATTACCTGATGAAGGAGTTTTAATACAGCTCTTCGTTCACGTTCGGATGACAGTTTCCAGCGCGTTCACGTTTTAGACGTGTTGCTGCTGCAGAGAGCTGCGTCACTCAAGCAGTTGCTGCAGTCTTCATGAAGCAACGTCCACACAAGCTGCGCGTGCGCTCGTCTTTTAACAAGAAAGCTATAACGTTCACAAACAGGAGACCGCACGAGATGCTAACGGATAAATGCTGTAACGGATAAATGCTGCGCGTGCCACGCGAAAAAGCTCCGTGCTGAAAGGCGCCCAGGAAATTTTGTTCAGCGGTGCATATATTCCCCTGTTAAGAACGTTTAATGAGTGAAAAAATAACCGAAACGGTACGTAGTTGGACCGAACCGAACGTGGTGTACCGAAACGGTTCGGTACACCCATTACAACCGTTACATGCCTAATATATATATATATATATACATATATATATATATATATATATATATATATATATATATATATATATATATATATATATATATATATATATATATATATATATATATATATATATATATATATATATATATATATATATATATATATATATATATATATATATATATATGTATATATATATATATATATATATATATATATATATATATATATATATATATATATATATATATATATATATATATATATATATATATATATATATATATATATATATATATATATATATATGTATATATATATATATATATATATATATATATATATATATATATATATATATATATATATATATATATATATATATATATATATATATATATATATATATATATATATATATATATATATATATATATATATATATATATATATATATATATATATATATATATATATATATATATATATATATATATATATATATATATATATATATATATATATATATATATATATATATATATATATATATATATATATATATATATGTATATATATATATATATATATATATATATATATATATATATATATATATATATATATATATATATATATATATATATATATATATATATATATATATATATATATATATATATATATATATATATATATATATATATATATATATATATATATATATATATATATATATATATAATATATATATATATATATATATATATATATATATATATATATATATATATATATATATATATATATATATATATATATATATATATATATATGTATATGTATGTATGTATATGTGTGTGTTATTAGCATTGAAATACCTTTAGAAAGTACCGGTATATCCATTACTCAAAAGTAGTCAGACAAATTAAAGAAAACTGCAAAGAACTAAAAAGATATTTGAAGGTTTTTGCACAACCTATATTTGGTTTTTAATAAGTGAACATAAATCTTTATGATTTGGCCAACAGAAACTATACCCACAATGCAACGCTGGGTCCATTTATAGATGTATTGTTAAACATCATTAAGTCCTGTGGCTCACCTTAGCACAACAAATTCAACACACCCTCTACTCCGTCTAACAGTTCCATGACTTTGATCAACTGCTGCTGTAATGGTGCTTTGTCTACATCCTTGTAGCTATATAATCAGCCTATTTATTATGTGTTTATATTGTTGCACCTGCATTGGAGTACTTTCAAATGCCCTCATATTTCAAAATCAAATGGGTCCACATTAAAAACCAGGAGCTTTCAGCCTTTTGTTCATCCACAATAACCTTATTTCATTCAACTGAATTATCTCTAAAATATCTAATAATAAAATCCAGGTGGTACAGAAAACTGGAGGTATATGCTCATTTTGAATGAGAGTTACCTTTTTCCTCTTTACAATTTCTCCTTGCTTTTCTTGCCACAACCCCTCACCCCCACCCCCCATCCTTCCTTTCTTCATCTAACTCTATTGCACTCTTTTCATTGCCCAGCTCACGTATTGAATCTGCTTGATGAAAACAGATCTCACTGCAGCACCACAATAGAATGGCTGATGCAGGAAAGATGAACCCTAATGGATTTTTTTTTCAATGTGCTCAAGATTGAATATAAGGCCTGACCTCCAGATGTAGTGGATCCATTTCAACAGCAGATATATTGTTTATAGTGAAGACACAGAAATATGTACACACACTCGGACACACATGTAAAATACATTGTCAACATGAACACACGACACTTTGCGTGGTGTGCTCTCCAGCTACCAAAAGATAAAAATTTGAATTAACCCTTCATTATTTAGCCATCCGTGTCAAGTGAAAAAATTCATAATGATACCATCTCATGTTTGAACTGCAGAGTTTGCTTAATTACTCTGCTCAACAGACTATGTCAAGGTGAGGCACCAATTTAATAGACACTCGGCTCTCAGCACAAATGAAACTCTGCTACGGTTTGCTAGTTTTACCAGGCAGACTATTTGATTTCGAAAGAGTTTGCTTTCTGTGCTGCTTTCTGGAGTGAAGTTGAAGCAGAGAAATGAAAAGATCTCCAAGCTTATTTTATAAGACGATGGATAAAGTTGGACTTGAGAGGTTCAGTTTAAACGTATAGTTTGCAAACAATCATGAATCTATGGTGGCCCTGAGGTGTAAATGAATGAGATTTAAAAAAAAAAATGGAATTACATTTCAAAAATGAAATTACATTTGTAAAAATGGAATTGGATTAAGCCAAACCGAACGTGTTGTTTATTTATTTTTATTTTTTTATTATTTTTTTATTAACAACATTAAACAGAACAATGTACAGTTGGGTCATGTTAACCATTTGGTGCCTTTTATGTCCCCATGCCACAATGTAGTATATTTTGTTTAAAGGTGGGCTAATATTTATTTTATTAATCACATCTTATATGTTGGACTCACCTCTACCATAAAACACAACCATATGTACACAAGATTAATTTATTTGAAACAATTAAATCTAATTTTAAATGTAGCTTGTGTTTACTGTCATGTCCCCTTTCATGCTTCCTGAAATTAAGTTACCATTCTAAGTAATAATAATAATAATAATAATAATAATAATAATAATAATAATAATAATAAAAAATAAAAAATATTTTTATAGGACTATTTATAATAGTTCTCATCTAATGACATTTTATGATATCAAAATATATTTTATGGTTAAATTATTAAAAATAAATTGAGTCCCTGAGTCAACTGTCTACCCTGTTACTCTAAAATACCTGTCACCCCCGGTTTGGCTTTATGTAATTCTGTTTTTTTCACCACTTATGCTTTGGCCACTTCCGCTTTGGCCACTTCCGCTTTGGCCACTTCCGCTTTGGCCACTTCCACTTTGGCCACTTCTGTTGTGGCTTAATGTAATTCTGTGTTTTTCACCACTTATGCTTTGGCCACTTCCGCTTTGGCCACTTCCGCTTTGGCCACTTCTGCTTTGGCTTAATATAATTCTGTTTTTTCATATGTAATTCCATTTTTTCAAATGTAATTCCAATTTTTCACCACTTCCGCTTTGGCTAATTCAGTTTTTTTCAAATGTAACTCGGTTTTTTGAAATGTAACTCAGTTTTTTCAAATAGTTTTGTTTTTGTTGTTGTTGTTATATATATATATACCGTATTTTCCGGTGTATAGGTCGCACCTTTTTATGGTTTTTTCAAGGCCTGCGACCTATACTCAGGTGCGACCTATATATGGCTTGTTATCACTTTCGGTGAAACAAATTTTTAAATCCAGCTCATTTCACAATTACGTTCATTTATTAAGGAAAAGTTCAGCTCAGACATATATTTGCTATAATTTTTATCAAACAAATAATTGTTTTTAAGTGTTAATCTTCTTAAAAGCCTTGCTGTGCGCTCCTGTGGCAGACATTTGCAGCAGAGCTAAACGTAGGTGCGACCTATACACCAGTGCGACCTATCTAGGGATTTTTCCAATCTATTGGTGATAATTGGACAATGCGACCTATACACAGGTGCGACCTATACACCAGAAAATACTATATATATATATATATATATATATATATATATATATATATATATATATA
>JBBPBX010011297.1:3528-28807 GCA_038048925.1 Garcialebias charrua | reverse complement strand
TCAGGTATGTGAATCTGTATAATGAAATTTTTGTACTGCGACTATTCATTTTAACATTGTGTGAGATAAACCCAATGAAGACACTCTTGAGCCTTACAACAGGAAACTCACAAACTTTAACATCACACAAGAGGCAGCTCTATACCACACACATGTCCTTCTCACTCATGGTTCAGCTGGAAAAACTAAAAAACCGCTAAGCAGGATGGGAAAGAAAAGAAAATCCACTCCCCTTAACCACTAAGGGAGTGGATTTTGTTGTCTTTCCCATAATGCTTAGCAGTTTTTTAGTTTTCCAGCTCCACCTATGATACCGATACCAATACTGGATCGGATCGGCCCCATCCCTAGTTCAAAGTCCATCACAGAGACACATGGAGACAAACAAACATTCACATTCTTTCCCACACCCAAGAACAATTTAGGACCAGACATGCTTGTTTTTGGTCTGTGGAAGGAAACTGAAGTATCCCCCCCCCCCAAAAAAAAAAAAAACATGCACATAGAGAACATGCAAATTCCACACAGAAAGGAAAAGGCCAAGAGATGATCCTGTGCCTTTCTTGCTGAGAAGCAACAGTTGCAACTGACCCCCCTCCTCCACCCCCACCTCCATCGTTAAGCTAGCAGCACACAGTACAAGCATGTCCCCACCCCACCCCTCAGGTTGACAAAAATCATGAACGGGATGAGCGCCCCACCATGACAAGTTATCTAGGATAAACACTGCTATGCTCTTTGGTGATTGCGATGAAGAAGATGATGAGATGAATGCACAGTAGTGCACAGCATGTACAGTGCACACAACATATAAAAAAACTAGCTTTAAAAATACCCATAATATAGCGAAGACGCAAAAAAGCGAACTGCAATACTGTATAGCGAGGGACTACTGTAATACTCTTAGTACAAACCAAACCACACACACAGCTTCTGGTTTGCCTTTCCTCTCCCAAATGTAGTCACATGATCATCTATTGAGTCATTAACTCTGCTCCTCTTACCAGCCTGGTTGGTGGTGACAGTCACGGACACAGCCTGCTCTGGCCCCGGGCTCTGAGGTGAAACACCGTTCACCGCCCACACCTCAAAGGTGTAGTTGGTGTGAGCCTGCAGCTCGTTGATGGACACCCTGGTTCCCTTGAGGCTCAGCTGCTGGGGGCTGAAGTGAATGCCATTCCCGCAGGGTTGGCAGCGGCGGCCGTCAGGCCCACAGCGTTTGCACACAACATTGTACGTCAAATCCTGACGCCCCCCTGAGCTCCTTGGGGGGCTCCACTCCAGGTTTACGGAGGTCTCATTTACGTTGGAGATGAGATGAAGAGGTGCTGATGGAGGGCCTATAGAAAAGGAGGAAATAGGGGAAAAAATGTATTGTTGGCAGTGGTGAGTGGAAAACCATGCATAAAACTACAATATTGTTTACTTGTGACTGAACAAGAGAACAGGCAGAGAGATACTGCAAAAGTTATACTACACAACAGTGAAACCCTTTAGTGAGTGCTTCAAAGAGCTTATTTACTAGTGGTTTGGGCAATTGATTATTCCCAAACATGATTCATACAAATGTATGAATGTACATTTGACTGGCTTGTCCTATATAATGGGAGCTAAGGCTTCTTAAATTTCCATTTAATGTCCTATGCATTACAGCTTTAGAAGATCCAATTTCAGCTCAGTTTATTCAAAACAGGAACTGAAATTCAATAGGCCAGCAGAGCTCTTTCAGATTCATAATCTAAATGGGGCAGCGTCTTAAAGCGTGTTGCTAAGAGCGGGTTTTGGATCTAACTCAGTAAGTTTTAACAAAGTTGGTTTTCAATCATTTTTAAGTTCCTCAGATTTGAAAAACTGCATGCTGTATAGTTTTATAAAAAAGAGCAACACTGCTGCAAACTGATGCAAACTCTCCAGCTCATCACTTCCAATTTGCATGTCAGCTCTCTGTAGTGAATAATGTGTTTCTTGCAATGCTATCAAACAGTTGTAATTGACTGAACTGTGCCGTTCTCTGTCTCCCCCCTGCCCGTTTTCTCTGCCTCACTCCACTTCCCTTTAACTAATGAAGCACACGCAAGGAGGCTGGGCAATCGATGCAGGGTGAAATATGAAGGCTAGTCAGTGTGTTGATGAATCATTTCACAATGGAAATTAATTATCAGTGTTATTTTTGGAAAAGCATTGTGGCAATGAATGATTTCACAGAGACACTGAGGCCAGGAGAAGACAGTTTCCAGGAAGAAGTGCACTTTTGTACAGGGACTATTGTTTACATTTATATTTAATTATTTATTAAGCATTTTTCTCAAGAGTGACACAATAAAGTTAGAGTTGAGACATCTTACAATTATTATTATTATTATTACAGTATTATTATTATTATTATTATTATTATTATTATTCCCCTAATATTCTTCAGTCGTGACTCCCAGGTTTTTGTCCATCTTTGTTGGAGGTGAAAGTGGAATTTCTTCATCACTGTGGCAAAGTCACAGGCGCAATCTGAAATTCACCTTTGCTACATGGAATATCTGAAGACATACAAAAAGTGTATGCGCCATTGGTGTCAGAAGTATTTGTAACCTATGTGTGTGTGTTGGTGGGGAAGACACTGGTGCAGGGTATCAGGGTCCTCCCCCAGACATTTTTGAATAAAGTAGATGCCATTTCCTGCATTCTGGTGTATTTTAACGGGTTATTAAACATTTACATTTACATACATAAATAAACACTTGATTCAATAACTATTTTACAAGAAGAACTACACAACAAGAAGTAGCCTGGCCAATGGCTCTCCTTGTGTGAATAGAGCACACTACACTTCTCTCATGCATCCAACCCCCTGCCCCCTCCGGTCGACAACTGCAGACACTAGGGATGTAACGGTACACGTGGGTGTACCGAACTGTTTCGGTACGGCACGTTTGGTTCGGTCCACCTGCGTACCGTTTCGTGTTTTTTTTTTCACTCAATGAACGTTAATATGTGCACCGCGGAACAAAATTTCCTGGGCGCGTTTCAGCACAGAGCTATTATCGCGCAGCACGCGCAGCACCGCAGCATTATTTAGCCATTAGCTTCTCGCTGCGGTCTCCTGTTTGCGAACGTTATGGCTTTCTTGTTAAAAGACGAGCGCCCATTCAAAGCTGTGTGTGTCGACGTTGTTTCATGAAGACTGGCTCTGCAGTAGCAACACGTCTAACGTGAACGCGCTTGAAACGACATCATCCGAACGTGAACGAAGAAACAGCAGCTGTTACAAACAGCGCTAACAACAGTTGCATTTAAACTACTTTATCAGGTAATTCAGATCGGTCCAGAGCAATAACACAAACTGTATGAGTTTTTAAATCTCTGAATCTAAGTCTGAATGTTGTTATATGCGCAGGCTTTAAAGTTATTGATCCTCGCTACGAACATCCATCACTCAAAAAGTTCAGCTCTTTATGAAAAAACTAAAACTGATATTGTCAACAAGCCCTGGAGCTGATTAAAGCCCTGATGATGATGATGAGTGAGAGATTCAACCGTTCAAGAAGAGGTATTGTTCTTTTATTATTATTATCTAAATAATATTTTTTATTTAAAATCATAATCTTATTAACTTGTTTTTTTAACCTCTTTGTGTTTTATTTCCAGTCTGGGATAGAGGTAGCTGCTCTCTTCTTCCACTTCAGGGACAGATATCCACCAGAGATCACCTGCAGCTAAGAAGTGTGTGATGACTGAACTGAACTCTGAACTTTTCCAGGACCTGTCCCACCTGGGGAGCAGGTCCAAGAAGAGGTTGTGAGTACAGTAATGAGGACAAATACAGCCACACTGCTGCTACTGGACAAAAACTTGATTACGTAGTTAGATTGTAAACAGTCTGTTGCTGCTTATTGTTCTGGTTCTGACTGTTATTGTATTTATTAAGATTTTTATTATTGTTAATATAGTTTATTTATTGTAGAGTGCTGTTTATTTAAAATATCATCCAAATGGGTCACTTTTATTTATTAATACAATACAGACGTATTTTTGGCATATTTGCAAAATAAACATTTTATAAGTCTTTATTGTGTCTTTTTTTTTTGTACCGAAAATAAACCAAACCGAGCCCTCCTTGTAGTTGAACCGAAATGTGATTTTAACGTACAGTTACACCCCTAGCAGACACTAAAGTAGCGCTAAGATAGCTATCAATACAGCGGTGTCTCCCCCACCCCGTTGACAAAACCCACAAAAAGATGAGCATCCCCAGCCAAGGCAAGTGATTGAGAGGAAACACTGCATGTGTGGTGATGCTAATGGTTTAACAGAGTAACCGAGTTATCGACAGATCGAGTGCTTTGACTTCTTTCGAGGCTTTTTTGTCCACCTCGAGTACCCGTAGTGACGTCATCACGTCGCAGTAACGTCAGTACGTCACATCACGTGATTAAAAACCGAGCGCGGGGTAGCTTTTAGCTTTTAGTAGACGCTACAAAATGTATTCCTTTGTGCGCACGGATGTATGGAGCTGGTCCAGTCTTGTCAAAAAGGTAAAACAGTTTATAATTTTATAAATTGCGCTACTCATTGAATCATTCTGTTGATTTTCTTTGCTTTGAACACCGTAGTAGATTGTGACAGCAGGGGGCAGTGTTGCATTGCAGGTCACATATCATGGCCGAAACGGCGTCCTCTCTCTCGTCTCACAAACAAAAAGAAACAAATATTAATCTCGCTAGACCTATTAAAAATCTATAAACACAATCTCTAAAAGTAAACCTAAATTGCACAGCACTGCAAGCGGTGGTACGGTGTGGCTGTGGCCCCATTTGTTTTTTAAGTTTTGGTTCAGTGCCTTACTTTCACTTTTAATATTAATAATAACTAATAGTTTTGTTTTTCCTGTGACTTATATATATATATATATATTTTTTTTTTTTTCGGCTTTATTCCCTGCGTTAGGGGTCGCCACAGCGAACTGGTCGCATGAAAGATTTGGCAGTTGTTTTTTTACGCCGGATGCCCTTCCTGACACAACCACAGACCACCGAGCAACCACAGCCCTCTGTGTGGAGCAGAGAGCTGATATTTCCTGTGACTTATCTGCAGTATGATAAATCATAGGAGCATAATAAATGCTCCCAATGTTTTGTTGGTCTTCTTTTCTTTTTGTAAAGACGTTTTTATGCATTTATATTTATTTATTTATTTTGCATCATAAGACACTGTGACGTCATTGACTAATCGAGTGCCACTCAAGTTTTTTTATGTTGATGTCGAGCTTAAAAATTATGTACTCGTTCAACCCCTAGGTGATACATGCATTGTGGTGAGTTGTTGTAGGTAACCAGGAAAGCCCGGAGTCGACTTTTAGTGGTTTGAGTATTTTCCTATTACTTTGTACCGTAATCAAGTGGAATGGATTAATTTACAAAGAAATACAAACAGCACTGGGCGAACTAATATTTCATGGTAAATGTGTGTGTGTGTGGGTCCAAATGAGTATTTTTTTTATGAGAGGGGGACACATCCCCTTCACACATAATTGTTGTAACACCTGTGGTATGCACCGCATTGACTTTGATTGCCAGTACTTGGAAGATATTGGAGAATGAGCAATACAGTACTGTGGAGAAGGCCAGGAGGATAAAGATGGAGAAGCACAGAAGGAGCAAACAAACAATGTCTGATCAACCAGAAAAAAAAAAAACTACTAATTAGTATGGAAGGAGCAGGTCAGGATGGGTGGGATAAAGGAGGAAGGCAGCAGAATCAAGGAGATAAGCCTGTCCAACAGTACAGGACACATGTTTTAGGAATAAAAGATACATTCTGTTATTATAAGCATTGTTCAATTTCCTTTTTAACAACTACAGCCTGCAATAAAAAATATATTCATATTACAATCTATAATAAACCATCTTCCTTTTCTGCTTCTTACATCTTCTACTCTTTTGGTTTTTTCACCTCATTTTCTCATTTGTTTCACAGAAAATAAGAACAGCTTACATGTTGGTTTTCTAAAAGATGTTTTCACAAACTGATACTTCAGTAGTGTCTTTGTTGGTGTGTTGAGTTTAAAATGTTGCGGCTAATTCCGTATTCATAGTATTGTTTTCCCCGTCCTTTTAAATTTCTGTACATGTTTTGAATTCTAACTACTTCTGCATGCTTTGAGTTATTTAATCTGTATCTACATATTCAGCCCCTTCAAAAGATAAGTGCTTTGACTCTAGCAGCAGGGCTCTAGGAATAGACCAGATCAGTTCTGAGTCATCAAGGCTCCTGTTGTTGCTGAGCTGTTTTGGTTTAAACAACTTTTCAACATTACATGGACGTTGTTAACAATGCCACTGGATTGACAAAGTATGGTGGTGTGTCCATTGTTCAAAAAAGTGGACAGTGTGGTCAAATTATAGAGACATCCCTTTCCTCAGTCTCCCTGGTAAGGTCATCAGCTCAATCTCCCTGGTAAAGTTTATTTGGTGGTGCTGGAGAAGAGAGTCCAGTCAATGGTTGAACTTCAGTAGGAGAAACAATGCAGGTCTTCTTGTCCTAGCTGTAGAACACTGGAGCAACTATTTACCCTTGCAAGGGTCCTAGAAGGGGAAGGGAAGTTTGTCCAACCAGTCTACATGTATTTTGTAGATTTGGATAAGGCATCCATCAACATTCCTTGAAGCACATGGGATTTGGTGTTGATATGGGGCATTCAGTACAAGCATTGTGAGAGTTTGGTTTGCATTGCCTGCAATAAGTCGGACCCCTTCTAGGTGAGAGTTGGACTATGCCATGGCTGCCCATTGTCAGCAATTTTTAACTTTTATAAACATAATTTATCTGTGCAGCCAGGGGCTCAAAGGGATTCAGTTTTGTGGCCTCAGGAGTCCATTTCTGCTATTTTGAGACAATGTGGCCCTGTAACATCATCATGCTACAAGCTCCAGCTTTCATTAGGGTGGTTTACAGCTGAGTGTAAAACTGCTGGGAAAATTAGCACTTACAAATCTTAAGCCATGGTTCTTAGTCAGAAAAGGGTGGACTACCCTATCTGAGTAAGGAATAAGGTGTTGTCACAAGTGAATAAATGTATGTATTTCAGGATTTTGTTCACAAATGAGGGAAGATTAGAGCGTGAAATCAACAGATGAATTGTGCAGCTTCTGCAGTATTACATACTGGGTTTCTTTTTCAGAAACAGATCATGTCTATCACTGAATGTTAGGAAACGCCTTGTATCTGTGACTTTCCTTCCCTCCATTGATTACGGTGACATTCTCTACATGAATGCTCCTACAAGCACCCTGCGGATGTTGGATGTTGTCTATCATGGTGCACTAAGATTCATAACTGGTTGTGATTATCGTACCCACCACTGCACCCTGTATTCACTGGTTAATTGGACATCATTAACCTCACGCAGACTCTTCCACTGGTACATTTTCATCTTCAAATCACTTCTTGGTCTGCTGCCCTCATACATCTCCTCCTACATGTCTTTGCGTGAGTGCAGCTACAGCGTGCGCTCTCAGGACATGATTACCTGCAGTGTTCCGTCAGTGAGGACTGAACTTGGAAAAAGGGCCTTCTCCTACTCCGCTCCTGCTTCATGGAATATCTTACAAAAAGATCTGAAGCTCTCGACCTTGACTTCTCTAAATGGTTTTCAGAATCTGTTGGAATCCTGGCAAAAACCAATGCAGATTTGTTCCTGTCTTTGATTTTATACATATACCTTATAATGTTTTGCTAGTTTTTTGATACTTTGTTAAGGGGAGGAATATGTATATTAGGGCTGGGCGATATGGAAAAAAATCATATATCACGATATGGACTTTTTTATATCACGATAACGATATATATCACGATATATACAACACGATGTGTGTGTGTGTGTGTGTGTACAGCAAAAATTTGGACCAAAGTTTTTTTATTTTATTATTTTACTACAGATAGTTACATTTATAAGAATGTGAACAAAAAGAACAAGGAAATTTGGACCAAAGTAGAAACTAGATCTACCTAAGATCTACCTTAATTCAAGGAGTACGATTATGGAATGACTTAATGCCAAATGACAAATGTTAAGGAAGCCAAATCATTCCTTGTATTTAAGAAACTGGTAAAAAATGAATTGCTAAAAAAAATATAAATGAATCTAATTTAATGTGTGATATATGTGAATTGAAAATTGACTGAGTTATTTACTTATTTTGTTATTATAGAAAATATTGTTTGAACTGTTATTAGATGAATAAGGAGCAGATTTAATAAGATTTATTCTTCATCTGCTACCTTTCATTTTATTATTTTTTTCTATTATGAATACGTTAATTGTTGTATTTCATTTTATAAAATGAATAAACTAACAAACAAACAAACAAACAACTCCTTTTCTACTTTGGTCCAAATTTTTCCTGCAGGTGGCGGTAAAACAACAGCTGCTAATGAAACTCACGAAGAAGAAATCCGCTCTGAAGTTTGAGTAAACAAAGCAAGAAACAGAAAAGAGAAAACGTTGCGTTTGATTGCGGTTCTGTTGTGTCTCTGGTCTGTTTTGTATTGGTTAACTGGACCCGAGTTCGGACTCGGTTGGACTCTGGGTTCGTGTCCTCTGGACCCATTTTGTCTCCGAGTTTCAGCGGAGCGAAATAATGGAAGCTAACAAGGTGAGCTTCCCCCTCTTTTTGGTAAAAGTTATTCTTCTTGGGCTGCCTGTGCAGCTGTTTTCTCCTTGTTGAGACACCGGCTTCATGCGCCTGCGTCTCTGTTGCTCTCGAGTTTAACCACGTAAAGCATGTGTCGCAAACCCGCGCGTGCGTCAAACATAAAGCCGCGCCGTCATCTCGCAAAACCACAATATGAAGCTTATTTGCGACAGTTATTTTTTTATTCTTATTTATCACGATAGAGACGATAGAAGGAAAGTAGCACGATAGACACGTTTCTATCGTCCCCACGATATATATCGTCATATCGCACAGCCCTAATATATATATATATATATATATATATATATATATATGTATATATATATATATATATATATATATATATATATATATATATATATATATATGTATATATGTATATATATATATATATATATATATATATATATATATATATATATATATATATATATATATATATATATATATATATATATTCTCTCTCTTTTGTTTTCTATTGTTTATTGTTTGTTTGTTTATTGTTTAAGGAAATTCTACCATTGCTGTTCATTGTTCTTTAGTTTTAGCAGGTCGCTTTCGTAAATGAGCCCATGAGGTTCAAAAGATTTACCTGACTAAATAAAGGTTGAATGAATGAATACTCTGTGCCAATATGTTGTAAAGAGGGAGCTGAGATGGTCTCTGTTTATAGGTTGGTCTATGTTCCTACCCTCACCTAAAGTCACAAATGCTGGGTAGTGACCCAAGGAATGATAACGCTGATACAAGCTGTTAAAATGAGTTTTCACTACATTGTAGATAGACTCGCTTTTAGAAATAAGGTGATATGTTCAGTTTTCTGGGAGAGACTTAGAATAGACTGCTGCTTCTCTACAAAGTACTTTGACAATTGCTAGTTGAGGGGTGGTTTAGCCATCTGGTAAGGATGCCCCCTGGGGCATGTCCATCTTGGAGGAGACCCTGGGGAAGACACAGGACATGCTGGAGAGACTATCTCCACCGCTAGACTAGAGTGGGTATCGGCAGTGGGCAGCCCCTTGAGTGCTTTGCCTTTGATAAGTGTGACTCCCCTCGTCTCTCGTCTTATTGGTTCTTCTCGTGTGTTAGTGATTTGCCACTGTGACCTGTTTCACCACTCTGCGGGCAAAATTGTCAATGCGAAGTGGGCAGCATTGTAACATGTCATTGTTTTCAAGCCACTCTGCCCATTGTGATCCTTCACTGTCATATAATCAGACTTCATTTTCTTTAGCTTACCCTTTCACTGCTTATAAGTTTGGGTGTAGTCATATTGAACCATCATCTCTGATAAGAAGCTCTGTAAATGCATTCTTTATTGTGGCACCATCCAGCTCACGCTCGTAATTTCAGCCAATAAAGTTAGAAAGGTCTGTAACTTATCATTCGTCCATAGCACTAATCTAGGAACTTCTATACCAGAAAATAACAAAAGCAGCACACACTCAACACAATCAGAGAGAAAATGGAGGTTCAGATGTACTTTGAAATTTTGCTGGGTGGGTCATCCGGTGATGTAGTTCCACTGGCCAATCAATGGCTGCTGTCTGCTTATGTAAAAATCATCATATCGGAACAGTTTGCTTGGCACTAACAAGGTGGTCCCATAAACTGGACTGAGTGGGGACAGGTATCGAAAGTGGACATGCCCTTAACTGGTGCGGTGTGGTGCGGAACAGACGACTTTAGAGACAGTGGCAAAGTGTCTCTCAGCTGACATGGGATTGCCTTGATATCATACAAGAAGTGCTAGAAGAGGTGGTTGTGAAAAGAGATGTCTAGGAATCTCTGCACAAGCTTCTACCACTGTAACCCAACTACAAAACTAATGGAAATGATAGATGGATGGATTAAAATTTTAAGCATTTAGTTAACCTTTTGCTACTTTAACCTTTAGCCATTTTTTGCTTTTAGTTTTTACAAAACTGTTTGCTTCTTTTAGGTAACGTTTCACTGTTTTTAGCTTTCAACTAGACATGCTTCGTTTAGTGTCTGGCTATTGCTTTTTAAATTTACCTAGCATTTTATTATTTTTAGCTGCAGTTTTGCTACTTTTTGTTCAATGCTAATGTATTGAAACTATTTAGTAATCAGTTTCTTTTCTCAGTAATAAGTCAGTATCAGCTTTTTCAGCAAAATTCAACAGTCATTTACATTTTATTTTATTTTACCAAAGAATGCAGTTTCTCAGCTTAACATTTACACCTGTGTGTGCAGTATGCCGCTGTTTTATGTAGCGGTCTGTGGTCGATACACAGCAACCTAAATCTCATGTGGCAAGAAGTTGACAAAGACCATTAAAACACTTTGAAGAAACAAAGCTGTTTCAAATTGAGGGATCTGTCATTACATACTTGCTGAAACTGTCCTCATTTTAAAGACTGGGATTAAAAGATTTATGAGTGCGTACATTCACAGGCATGAGTGTAATCCCATCCCTGAGGTTTGTTTGTTGCTATGACAAACACGGCAACAACATTGTACAACTTTATGACTATAGAAAGTCTTAAACACATTCCATGATGTCAGTATGCCTCCCTGAATTTGGTATGCACACAGACGCACACACACTGTCTTTGGCAGTACCTGTCGCACTCCCAGAATGCACCACTGGGAGCAGGGGAGCGTGGGAGAGCTGTCGACTGTGACTGACACCCGGTAATTAATCCTGGGAGAGAAAACGGTGCTGGGAGACGGCAGCGAAACACTTCTACAACCTTCATACAACGTTGGCTCAACATGGCCCAAACATTTTCCTATCTTCACAGAAATCCAGAGGGAGACTTTTTAAAAATCTCCTCTTAAAATAAAGATTTTTTTCCACTTTTATTTATGGATTTGACATGTAGAGCTTCATTTCTTTCTGTTCGTTTCCTCTTTTGCTTCTACGGTCTTCTCGACTTCAGTCTGTCTTTCTCATTTTTACTCCAACCACATCTTGCATCTTTCCTCTCTGTAACCTCCATCCTCCTCTCTCCTTCTGCCACCCCTTTCTCGTTCTGTTTCACTTTAACAATAATTGTTGGCCAAGTGTTGAGCGGGGCCAAGCGGGAGAGCCGGCTAAATTGGCCAGAGCATCGACCCTGCTATTACCATCCGACTGGGGTTTATTCAATGCTCCCCTTGAGTCCTTCCAGCTTTGCCTTCATTCTTCTCTCCATCCCTCCCTCTTCCCCCACAAAACCGCCACTAAGTAAGCTGAGGAAAATCTGTGAAACGCATCAAGGCTTGACAGGAGCCCTAAAATGGAGAAGAAACCTCCGTCTAACCTGAACACAGAGGAGAAAACAGCTCTTCTAAGTGGCTGTCACTGGTTCTTGTTACTGCACTGCAGCGTGAGTGCTTACATGTGTATTATCTTTTTTTTTTTTACCCCAAATTTAACTTTTTAAAATCACTCTCTTTGAATTAGATACATCTTATGTAGATGTCAAAACTAATCAAAAGAAAACGCAACTTTTAGTACAGCTGGACCTCTAAGCATAAGCAAATCTTGCCTCTTCGTAAACATGTGGAAAAACAAAGCAGTGCTACAGATATTCAGTCAGTCGGAGGAAAAGAAGATTTAATAAACAGGCCTAGAAGTCATTGAAAGAATGCAAGTTTCATGCAAGAGATTTAAACAAAGATTATCTTATAATACGAAGAGACAGTTGTAGCCGTGTTGCCCAAACCTTTTGAATTTCATTAAGCATGATCTCATGCAACATTGCAAGATCTTTGGGAAAATCTGTTAATCCATCTGTAACATTGACTGAGTTGGAGCTACTTTTTGTATTTGTTGGGGTTACTCAGCTCTGGGGGCCATCTTGAATTGTGTTCATCCCAAAAGTTCAAGTCACTTGGGATATCCAATTATTATTTTCAGGAGGTCTCGTTAAAATTTGTCCAGAAATTCGTAAGATATATTTTTAATCAGCAGACATGTACAAGAAATGTACAAAAGCACAAGCAAAAACTATGATACACTTTTAAAAACAGCAGGAACAAAGCCTAATAATTCTTTGAACACTAAATATAAACATGCAAAAAAAAGAAAATTTTCATTAATTTCCTCAGTCATGTAGCTTTCTTATTCTGTCAGGCTTTAGGCAGGTAGATCCCAAGATCTGCAGCAAATTGACTGGCTTAGCTCTTGACTTTAATCTGTAAAGTGAGTATTGATTTCAAACATAACACAGTACTAGTCTACTGGAGGAACAAAGGTGTCCGACAGGTTACAAAAAATACAATACAGCAGGAAGAGCAGTGATGTACAACATAAAACCCCTTTTTTTAATCGTACCGTCTCAAACCATCTCATTTTTCAACTCAACTTGGTTCTGCACGGTCTCAGTAGTTTTCCATAGACATGAGTGCTGTTTGAATGTGGGTAGGTCATAGGAATGTACGATATGGCCTAAAATTCATATCACGATATGTATTGTGAAGGGTGGCGATAACGATATATATCGCAATATGTTTTTGGTATAAAACTTGCAATAGGAATGAAAATAAAAGCATAGGGTGTCCTTTTGCCATAATTTATTTTGAAAACTGCTATACCACAAAATAATCTCTATTAAGAAAATTTCACTACTAGGTCCAGAGAGTTTTTAAATAATTAACAACTCAAGCATTAGGCTTCTTTCTTGTAGTGCAAAATATATCTTGTGTAGTTTTAGCCATAAGTTTTAAACTAAAGAATATGTTAACTCTTAACAGTTTCCAATATTGACACCAGAAATGAACAGTAACAGAGCAGCATTTTACAGTGAAAACACTTCACCCTCCAACCCTCTAGAGCAGGGGTGGGCAATTATTTTTTCCATGGGGCCACATGAGAAATAGAAAACATTGTGGGGGGCCGGGCCAAATTACATAATTCAATACTGCATAATTTCTTTATTAAAAGCAGTAAAAACCATTGTTTAGACAAACTGGTAAAAGTATTAGTTATGATTAATCAACAAAATAAAAAGCTTGAGTGGACATTTTTGAGGGCTAACGTCTTGTGACTTGCTTGTGACAACAATTCAATCATGCACATTGCGCATGTCTTGATTTACATATTGCATCATTTTGTACGTGAATTTAAAAAAAACATCAAAATTAAAGCAATGCAGTCCACAAATGAGGTAAAATTAGAAACTATGTTTTTGTTGCAACTCCCCTTACGGGGGCCGGTCAGAGTCAACTAAAGGGCCGCATGTGGCCCTGGGGCCGTACAATGCCCAGGTCTGCTCTAGAGGCGTCTCCTTCAGCTTTAAGGAGAGCTGACAAGGCAACTAGTTTCCTCTGTGGCTTTGACCAGAGGGTCTCGCAGTAAAATCACACAACACAGCGTTCTGTTCACAGATCAGAGGGCAGGTTTCTCTAAAGCTGACCAACGCTTACTTTAACTTTCGACAAAAAAAAACAAAAAAATGTTCTCGACGGAACACAGCGTTTTGCGCATGCGTCCGAACATGGCAACACTACGGCAAGCCGGACGTAGTTAGCTTATAGCTTCGCTACTTAGCACTCGAAGAAAAGACTTTAACACCACTTATGCACAGTTTTAAATTAAAAAAAGTAAAGATTAAATCGGACAACTCTGATTTTCTGCGGTTAGCCGGTAGAAGACAGATCTCTATCGTAGGCTAAATTTCTATTGTTTCTACCGTGTACCGTTTATATTGTGCATCGCTAGTAGGTCATCATAAAACCGCTGCCCAAAATTATTTTAAAAGTAAATACAGGAAATTGTCATAATACGCTCACTATTCTCTGCCATGGTTATCAGAAATGCCATGATCAAGTGAAGGCTGTCTTCACATTGTGGGTCAGGGCCCATAAATCAGGGGTGCCCAGTACGTCAATCGAGATCTACAGATCGATCTCAAAGCTATGGGAGATCACATGGCATTAAAACAATAGATGTCATTCTATCATCCAGCCTCCCTACGAAATGTATTACTAGATTTTTCTACAGCGCAGCCAGTCTGAGGCCCTGTTTACACAACGTGAAACGGTAGTTCGTTTATAGACAACAGCCTCAGCCTCTCTGAAACTGAAGGTTTCTGAATCCAGGTCTCAGAGTGGAGATTTTTTGGGGAAACCCCACACAGACGTCTGAAATCCTCCGCAAGTATGAAGTCGCATTTGTACACTACAGGCAGCTGCAATCCAAAGTTTTTCTGCTCTAACAACAGTTATAATAAATGGCAGAGAACGGAGTGTTTTTGTGCTGCTCACCCTTTTTCAGCATGTAGGAGCAAAACTAATAAAATCCAGGGTCTAAAGAGACGTTAGTATGTCCACCAGTTTGGACGTAACTGTCATGCATATGCTGCATGCACAATGAATGTAGCTGAGCCCTGTCAGGGTTGCCTTTTCTGTGCACATGCTTAACAAACACAACACACACACCTCATCTTAGAATATCTTTACTCAGCACATATGACAGTTTAGATCAACAGACTATAATTTTAAAGCCACAGTACTATAGTTCATAATGTCTTATCTGGCAACCTGACTGACATGGAAACTACAACGTTTTCATGTAAACACACTCATTTTTTTGTTTGTTTATTACCCCCAGTAAATATTGAAAAAACACTAATGTTTCCAGAGGTTGTTCTCGTGTAAACGGGGCGTGATAGAAGGCACACCATTTTATTGGATGTACTGTATTTTTTTAAAGTAAATAACAAAACCAAATGCAGCTTTACAACATTGTTAAAATGGTTAGTTTCTTGTAAAAGAGTCGCTTTTATGATTGACATCAGTGTCATTTGTGGCCAATCAAAGGCCTGCACTCTGCTGACATCAAATCTACAGCGCAACTTGGCTTGCGTAGAACCTTGGCCGACTAGGTCCTAAAAGGCAAGCTGAAAGTTGGCGCTAGCCCCTAATGAAAAAAACTCTGAACCTGAGTGGGGTTGACCCAAGTACAACTTAGTCAAACCCATGGAAAAAGGCCAATAGAGTTTCATAATGATGGAATTGCACAACATCCAGTTTTAAAAATCATCACGCTTTGCTAAATTGCAAGGCACGTCCAGGGAAACAGTTTTCAATTACCCTCACACACACAAACACGCACATACATGCACCCCAATTACCAGAGATGCTGGCTCATTCCCAGCATGACCTTCAGAGAAGCAAACTGAGATGATTTTAGAAGGGATTTTTTTTTCCCCCATTTGCTCTGTTCGTGACTTTAAGTGGATTTTGAAAGAAAGAGAAACCGAAAGAAGAAGAAAAAAAACCCTGGTGGACGTTTCATGAGTGACAGTTGTAATTACAGAGCTCCAACTTGTAGGTCAGAAAAAAGGAAAAAAGCTCAGGAAAAGAAAACAGCTATGGACAGACAAGGTGATAGTTCAAAGATCAAATGTTGGCTGGCTGACAAGTGGGGTGGGCAGAGGTCAGCGTCAGAGCCCGCACTAATGTTCAAGTCCTATCTGCAGCGTGAGGAAAGCAGCAGAGGTGACATAGCTGGGTCTTATAAAATCAGCTGAATAATGAGCTTTAACAGCTGTTGCTTGTAGCCATTATTGTCCATTTCTGAGCTGACTAACAAGACAATGAGGATGACCTCCCAGCTCATCCATTAAAATATGGGAGTAGTGAAATGAGTACTGGGGCTCAACAGGAAAACATTTACAGTATTTATTTATAACAAGTGGAAAAAAGCTGCATTAAACCAGCATTCCTTGAAGGAATGCATATCACCCACTGCCATGCATGACAAGTCTTAAACAAAAAGCTTGATTGTTTGGACCTCAACATATGTGGTAGGGGTGAATTTTAGCTACTGTGTCATCATTTACCTCAATATTTGTGCATGAACTGGCTGGGTTATAGCCAATTTGGTGTAATCGGTTGTAGAGGTGCATCCAGTGATTACTTTTGTTTTTATTAAATCTGTCTTGTTGTTCAGTCAAACAAACCCATTCTAATATAAACACATGCAATTACATGATCACCCGCATTCCCTATCAGCAGGAAATAATAAGTTCAATAAGTGCAGTGAGAACAACTGGCTCTATGTTAAAATGGGGCTAATAAAAGCAGAAACTTTAGCTGCAAACCAAGTTGTTTTTCATCAGGGATTCATTACTAGCAGCTGAATTGTTTCATACTTTTTCCATCCTGATTGTTGTTACAGGAAGTTGAATGTCCGGGAGTTTTCAGTGTGTTAGGAAACAGCACGCTGTAAAGTTGCCTCTTGCAGAAACGTACAGCTTTTTGAAAATGTTCAAACAGAAATCCAGATATAAATTTATATAACGTGATCCAATGTAAAATTAGGAAGTTTGCACCTTGAAACTTGGTTAAGAGATGATGTTTGTCAGCGGGTATGAATGAACAGATCAAGCAGCATCTCTTTTAAATACAGATAGGCTACATTCACATGGCAGGTCTTAATGCTCAACTCCAGTTTGTTGCTCAGATCCAATCTTTTTTACGTGATCGTTCACATTATCATTAAAATGTGACATCCATCAGACTCCAATGACGGCCCATAAGCACAGAAGAAAATGTGGCATCACATGCAGCATGCTGTGTTTAAGGAAGTAAACATGGACGCTACACATGTTAGAATGTGGGATTCTAACGTTGTTGTGCAATCAAAACCAATGACATTCTTATCTACCTCTTGACAGCTCCTACAGTGCAGCACTGTTAATTGTGGAATAGGAGCGACACACTGAACATAGAAACAAACTCGAGTATCGATAACATCACGTCACTATCGATAAGGTCCAACACTAACATGAGGATCACATGTTGCTGTAGTCTCAGCCATCCAGGACATGAAATTAAAAGAACAAAAACAAATAAACTGGACTTGTGTTCTGCAGCTAAAAACATGCAGATTTCCATCATTTAAACCGCACGAGGTTGGTATCATTATTAAAAATTGGATTCATCTGCTCACCTCTACTTCACTGATATAAGCTGGGTGAAATAAGACATGACTGTTCAGACTGCAGTTGCTCTGAAAAACATTAGATAAGGATTTGATTCAGTACCATGTAAGAAAAAGACCTGGGTCGGATTTGAAAAATCTGATTTGTCATGTTCAGACTCATGAAAAAAATCATTTATGGGTCACATAGGGAGCACCCGGTGGCTCAGTTGGTAGAGCTGTTTCCTCTCAGAGAGCAAGTCACCGGTTCAAATCTCAGCCCGGGACCTTTCTGGGTGGAGTTTGCATGTTCTCTCCATGCGTGCCTCATTTGTCGTCATGTGATGGACTGGAGACCTGTCCAGGGTGTCCCTTGTCTCTCGCACAGTGACTGCTGGATATGAGCACCAGTGACCCCTGTGACCCAAAAAGGATGAAGTGGGTAAAAGATATTGGATGGATGAATGGATGGATGGATGGATGGATGGGTCACATAGGGGGGAAAAATTGGGAGTGCACTTGCTTGCAGTTTGAACGTAGCCTTAGTTTTACATTCTAGCAGTTTGAAAAGCTGAGCCAGAAATAAATTGGTAAACACCGGTGTATAATACGCACTTTTATTGCTCATTTGAATGTCCTGCGTATTATACACCGAAGCGTATTATCTACAGATTTTTTCCCATATTTTTAGACCCATTTTTGGCTCTGATTCGCTGTTTTTCATTTTGGCCTAAAAATGGTGCAGTACCAGTTTCGGCCGCTATGGGCGCTAATGCACCCTGTAGTCTGTTTACCTGCAGACTGTACCTGGAGGCGTATCCTGGCGCCATCTAGTGGCCATAAAAAAGACTGTCACGGCAGCGCGTATTATACACCGAAGCGTATTATCTACCGATTTTTCTGATTTATTTCCAAATATTGGCCAAAGCGTATTATACACCGGAGCGTATTATACACCGGTGTTTACGGTATGTTAAACTTAATTAAAATATACATAAAATTAGACTTTATGTGATTATGCACAAAGCGTTGATCCAACCAACCCATTGTCAATGTTCTATCAAGCCCATTAGAGTTTCAAATATATTTTGGTCTTCCTTTTCTATTTGTGTGGAAAATAATTTAACAACATAAAAGCTGTAGTGCTGAATTTGCAGGTCCGTCTGTTCTGGATGATGAACATATTCCACCATAGTGGAGTGTTTATGATTTTGCCTAAATAAAAGAAAGTGTCAATGAAGTACACAGAAATGGATTGAAAGGGAGTCCAATTGACCGAGTTATTCTGCGTAGCGATAAATCCACAGGAACTCAACAGAATAACGAGCCAGTGATGAGCTAAGGAAATTAGCAGATGGTATAGTTAATTTTATATTCAAATGTTGAACATAACAAGGCATGAAATATGGTTGGTTTTCTTTGGAAATGAAGGATTTTAATGATTTTCACTTCGCTCAATGATATTTCCCGTTTCATGACTCAGACCGGGGAAAGCCAAGAGACTGGAAAAGTGTAAATGTTTTAACATGTACAACAGACTTATGACTTGAGAGGTATAATTGGAAGACCAGCAGTTTTACCAAAATGTGACTCACACAACCATTTGAATGAAAAGAGAAACGAGAAATACAGCATGCTTCCTCTATTAAATGCATTTATATATGTATAGTTATTTAATTATTTGCTCTTTTTGCATCCTATTCTTAACGTTCTATCACAAATTATTGATTTTTTTCCTGTTTTTATCTCATTGTTTTCACTACTTGTCTTGAATATATAGCCACTATTCTTCCTAATCGCCTCTGCCTATTTGTTTGCAGATGGAAGATGGACTCTGAGGTGTAACAGTTTATACTCTCATAAGTTCTCTCGTGTCACCATGACTGATCATTATGTGCCACAAGGAGTCGAAAGACACCTAGCTGACTGTTTTATGTTTGTGTAGAATAATTGTAGATGTGTGTTAGCATGCATTCCTAGAACAGTGTGAGGCTTCTGCAACGTCAGCAATGCATCGTAAGCTGTCCTGTTTAGATGGTATTAATATGTATTGTGGAAGCTCTCTGAAACTGATTTCTCAGATAACACTATTGGCTGGTACTCTAATTTTTCTCAAATCAGAGGCAATGTATTCAGCACAGTGGTACTTCTTCCACTTATTTAATTTAACAATGGTGTACCCCAAGGTTCAGTCTTCAGTCCCACCCTCTTCACAATCTACATAAGTAATATAGGTCAGAGAATTCCTGATGCATCCTTACATTTCTTTGCCGATGACACAGTAGTTTATTGTCGAGTTAAAACGGTAAGAAAAAGGTTTGTAGGCTCAATCATCCAGGTAGATAACAACAAAAAAGGTTAAATCATCATCTGGACCAGTTTCTTTAAGTGAAAAACATTTCGTCCCCCATCCGGAGGACTTCCTCAGTCTGTGGCCTTCCACACCTTTTTTGTTATCTACCTGGATGATTGAGCCTACAAACTTTTGTCTGAACCACTTCGTCCGTGGTTGTCCTCAGGCTGTTTTTGTGAGTAGCAAGTTGACCATCTGGCCTAAAACATTTGATTGTTTGTACATGGGGATTGATTGTTCTAGATAGGTTGTGTTGCATGTGTTAAAAGCTTACTTCTGAGATTCCAACAGGAGGTTGGCTTGAAACACAGCATTGAAGGCTACTTATGGGACTGATCTGGTTGGCAGGCCACAGACTGCGATGAAGTACTCCGGATGGGGAATGAAACATTTCTCACTTAAAGAAACTCGTCCAGATGGCATGATTTGACCTTTTTTGTTAAGAGTTGCTAAGGTTTTCCAGCTTTTACAGTCTGCTTTTGACATAATCCAGTCAGATTTGTTCCGTCTCAAACTTGTGCTAAATGCTGATAAAAAAGGGATGTTGTTTTCTAACAGAAAGTCATTACCAGCAGTCCTTCCTTCTATGTTATCTTCAAATAGTGTCCCTATTGAGTTTGTCAATGCTTGTGAATACTTGGGTATTTTGGTCGATTCGCATTTCTCTTTTAAGCCCCATGTCGAAAACTTGGTTAAGAAATTCCAAGTTAAACTGGGTTTCTTTTTCAGAAATAGATCTGTCTAACTCTGAATGCTAGGAAATGCCTTGTAACTGCTACATTCCTCCCCTTCATTGACTACAGTGACATTATTTACATGAATGCTCCTGTAAGCACCTTGCAGATGTTGGATGTTGTCTATCATGGTCCGCTCAGATTCATAACTGGCTGTAACTATCACACCCATCATTGCACCATGTATTCACTGGACATCATTAACTTCACGCAGACTCTTCCACTGGTACATTTTCATCTTTAAATCACTTCTTGGTCTGCTGCCTTCATACATCTCCTACATGTCACTGCATGAGTGCAGCTACAGCGTGCACTCTCAGGACATTATTACCTGCAGTGTTCCTTCAGTGAGGACTGAACAAGGCAAAAGGGCATTCTCCTACTCTACTCCTGTTTCCTGGAACACCTTGCAAAAAGCTCTGAAGCTCTCAACCTTGACCTCTGTAAGGGATTTTAAACAACTGCTAAATTCATGGCAAAAACCAAGAGACATGTTTCTGTTTTTAGTATTTTACATTGCTTTATAATGTAGCTGTTTTTGTTTATTTTTTATTTAATTTCGTCTACCAGTATACAGTATACTTTTTCATTTTATATGCTTTTATATGATTGTCTACTGTTTTCTGTACCTTATCTGTGTCCTTTGTTTAAAACATGTCACTTATAAATTAGTTCTCATGGTTCAATGTGACTAACCTGTATAAATAAAGTTTGACAAAAAAAAAAAAAAAAAAAGATTTGCTACAGTACGTAGCATGTGGATGTACTTACAAGTGCAAGGCATGGATGCTGGGTCTGTCTCAGACCGAAAATATCCCTTATCACAGGCACAAGACGTCGATCCCTCCCTGACGGAGTAACTGTGGAGTGGGCACTTGGAACAGGAGCCATCGGTGGCCAAAGCCCGATAGTAACCAATCTTACAAGCTGAAAGATAAGAACAGTGCAGAGTAGATTCTGTTAGTTGTGTTGCAAATCAAATTGCAGAACAATCTGTTCTTCTTCATACTAAGTAACAATTGTACCTTGACACAAGTAAAAGGCAGCAAGACTCTAAGAGAGACCAAAACAGTCCCATTTAATTTTTGTGCAAATTAAAAAGTCAGGAACAGCTATAGAACAGTGCAACTAGAATACAGAGTGGAGACGTTAAACAAAAGCCAACATTTAGTTGTTGCAACACTTCACTGGAGCAAGAAAATCAAGACATTGCCAAAAACATTAGGATACAATCCACAATTTTCCAGGCTAAGGCTGTCAAGATATACACTTACTGTCAAAGCGAACGTTTTAGGTATAGCTGGAACAACAAAAAAGTGAAGAAAGTAATTGGATAAATATCCTAAGGCCTACATAGTATCAGTATGTAGTAACAAAACTTTGTGCCAATCCATTTGAGCACGTTTGAACTATTTCAGTCCACTTTAGGCTGATTGACTGGCCAACCAACAAATGTAGAAACATCTGTGTAGTGAAGCAAGCACAAAACCCAAATGCAGTGGATGAACGTGACCAACTACAGCTTGTGTAATTGTAGATATTCACATATGTTTTTCCTTTTCAGGAGAAGAACCAATAATGTTCCAGTCTTGACAATTGTCTGCCATTTTGGAACAGAAAAACAATGTGCTGAATGCGTACAATTCTTTTGGTAACATTTCCTCCTTTTGTCTTTATTTTCCATCTTTTGTGCTTTCTTCATTTTTTTCTTCACTTTTCTCTAAATCGTGGTTCCTCTATCAATAAAGCAACGAAGCAAGATTAAGGGTGTTTCTGACCAAAAAAACAACAATAAAAAAAAAAAAAGCTCAAATAACTACTTTTTGTCTTCTTCTTTTATAACGTTCAGCTAATCTCTGGCGACTGCATACTGCAAGGAAACAAGAGTCCCTGGCATTTCAGGCAATTTAACAAACAAATGCCACCAAATTTGGCCCGCCAGAACCCTGTCACTCTTAAAAGGGCTGATTCATTCTTCTGGTGCCCAGCACACACACATCCATACACCTTTGTCTGAAATGGTAACCTAAGTGACACTTTTCCTGCTGGTGGTGACAGGGCTCGTCTTTCATTTAAGTGACAGTTTGATTGGTGGGCTCGTCTTTCAAGGAGTTTCTCCTTTGTCTATCTGTTTCTCTAATGGCTGGGGATGCCTAGCAGGATTATATTTCACCCCCTGAGTGCTGAACCAGAAGAAGAGGACAAAAGAACAATTCTCAGAGAGGTGCAGTGCAAACTGTTGCAACACCGATTGGCCCAAATAAGCTGTCACTCTGTGAGGCTCCCATGCGCTTGGCAGTGGGCGACAAACGGTGTGGTGGTCAAAGGATGGTGCTTTGGTTTTGTTAAAGTCAGTGATACACAGTGGTGGGCAGTTCCACTAATTGGCTAACAGCAGAATACATTTTTCATTTAGCTGATATGGGGCAGCACGGGGGTGCAACTGGTAGAGCTGCTGCCTCTCAGCGAGAAGGTTGCCGGTTCAAATCCCAGTCCAGGGACCTTTCTGGGTGGAGTTTGCATGTTCTCTCCGTGCATGCGTGGGTTTTCTCTGGGTACTCTGGTTTCTTCCAGACCAAAAGCATGTATGTTAGGCTGATTGGTAACTCTAAATTGTCCCTAGGTGTGAGTGAGAGAGCGTGAATGATCGTTTGTCTCTCTGTGTCCCTGTGATGGACTTGCGACCTGTCTAGGGTGTCCCCCGCCTCTCACACAGTAATTGCTGGACATGGGCACCGGCGATCCCCGTGACCCAAATGGAAGAAGCAGGTAAAGATAATGGATGGATGGATGGATTTAGCTGATTAGCGTTTTTGCTGTTTTTGCTAATTTTGGAAACCATTAGCGGAATTAGATTTCACTAAATTAAAATTTGCCAACTTTAAATGATTGCCAAAATTCACAAGCTTGTTCCTGTCTTTTGTGGGCATGTCTTGAAGAGTCCATAAGGCACGCTGATATGTAGGCCTACACATGACAAGAAGTGATTGGTTAATAAAGCTTCAATTGGAAGGAGACCAAGATGTGTGACAGACGTAAACTTCTGCTATATTTTTTTTACCTTTTTAGTGGTTTAGCATTAGAAATGCAAATCATTTAGTTAGCAGAATATTGGTTAGCAAAGCTAACTTTTTTTTAACTGTGCCCACCACTGGTGGTATGTGAAAGAGTCTTCAAATTGTCTAAAACAAGAGAAAATATTCAAAATATTTTTCCCCCCAGATAAAGTCATAAATATAATAGCTTAAAAAGAATGTGTAGTGATTTTTAAAGGTTTAAAGTCTTGTTTTTATTTTGTTTGTTTATTTTTTTCATCTTTCGGCCGCTCCCTTCCTCGGGGGGAGCCACAGTGAGCTAACTAACATGAAGACTAGGAAATTGTTTTTATGCCGGCTGCCCCTGACGCAACCACAGACCACTGGGCTACCACAGCCCTCTGTATGGAGCAGGGAGCTGCTGACTGGGGTGCCTGGGGGAACTGGTAGTGACATAACAAGTTGTTCCCTAATGGTAAATATCCAGTCAAGGTGCTTTTACGGCACAACACCTACCAGACTCACCTCAATCCTTGAAAAGGAATAAAAACAAACCAGATCATCCCCAAGGCCTGTTTCTGCCATTGTGGTTTACAGTCCCTCACTACTTCACCTTTTATTTTTCACGAACTCGCTCTATCACTTCTATCACAGTGTACAGCAGTCCAACATATTGTGCATATTTTTTACACATGATTGTGGACTGTACAGTAATATCACTGTAAAGAACTCATATGGATGTGAAAAAGTTAATGACATGTCCTAGAATCGACTAGCCGATGAGTCTATTTAACAACAACGTCATTGTCATCAATGGACAGCTAATTCTTCATCTCCATCTCTTCTTAATCTTCATCTTCTCTGGTGAGTACCCATTTAAAATTAACATTCTTTAAAGGTTTAAGAGTTTTGAAAATTGTTAGAAACATTACAAGAGAGTGGGAAGGCTTTAAAACTAGTGGTGTTCCAATCGATCGGCCATCGATCAATATCGGCCGATTTTCGTGGAAAAGTATGTGATCGGCGTTTCCGATAAATGCCTTCCATTGCCGATCACAAAAACTGAAACTGAAAAACAATGTTTGCTGATGCACAAAACAGCAATTCTTGCTCTCAGGTATTTTTGATTTTGTAATGTATGGTTATTTATTTGAATGCACTCACTTTCACTTTATTTTTTTTACTTTATTTAGGCAATGTTGTGACATTTATTTGACTTTGCACTATTTAGCCTGTTGAGAGCTACACTGTTTTCAGTCTTTTAAAGATTGTGTTACTGAGTTAAATTTAAGTGTTTTTTTTTTTTTTTACTTTTAACTGAATAGTTGTTGCATTGTGCCTGCAAGTTTGTCTGTATTTGTTCTCTGAAAAAAATGAGTAAAAATATGTTTTTGTCTAAATTATGGTGATTTTATGGTTCTTTTCAGATCTTGTAGCCAGAAGCAGCACTCATAACTAAACCAATTAAGTTACAGTCAATCCATCTGATCGGTATCGGTGATCGGCACTCATAGGTGATCGGTATCGGAATCAGGCAGCATAAAATCTGATTGGAGCATCCCTATTTAAAATGCCTATAAATAAATAAATAA
>JBBPBX010011296.1:19649-46527 GCA_038048925.1 Garcialebias charrua | reverse complement strand
TCAGAAAGAGCTTCAGGACCTTATTAAGAAGCTGCATTTTGTCTTCTAACGGGAGACGATTCATCCAGTTAGATTCTGCTTTGGCAGAACTGAAGCACGTAGCAATTATTTTTTTAAATTTTTTTTAACTTCACACCCCACCAAGTAAAAAAAAAAGAGTCATCCGCCCCAACACTTTCATCATCAAGAAGCTTAATCATTTTATCATTAGCCCTTTAATATTATGCAGCATTCTCTGCTTGGCATTTTTAATCAGAACACTTTAATCTCTTATTGATGACGGTTTAAATCTCAACAGTGGAAATTAAGCGAAACAATTCCCGTTGTTGCCGCAGCACTCAATTAAATTGTTAGATTCAAATGAGATTAAATTGTAGATCATTTTTCAAATTCCCAATCAGACCTGGCTGACGTGTTATCGTCCTTACGACATGTGCGTCTCTTTTGGGGAAAACTTTGGAACAGTGCAGCGAGTTGAAGAAGAGCGCAGGACTGGACTGAGGGAGGATTTAATGGTTACCACACGGATCACACCACTGAAAAAAGAAAAATTGTCAAACTGTAGAAATTTGCAGTTGAGACTTATAAAAGATTTGGTTGAGATGAGTTCATCTGCAAGCTGATGTCAAATGTCAAAACATAAGTCTGCGTGCTCACGTAGACCTCACAAGAAAGTTCTAATCTTCCTCTGAGTTTTTATTGCTTAACCATTTGTAGTAATAGTAATAACAATAATGTCACATTTGGTCATAAACTTGGTTTCATGATATTAAAGGTCCAGTGTGGATCAGATGAAGACATGTGCTGGTCATGTTGAAAACAACAGCCATGCTATCAGCACCAAACTACAGTAAATCACATGTCAAAGACAAAATAAAGAACTTTGGCATCACATTAAGGACTATTTTTATTATACAAGAGTTTATTTCACATGGAAAATGCCACACTGTTATTTTTGTTCTTTCATTCATTTTACCAGGTTTCCTTCTGTTTGTCTTCTCACCTTTTGATCCTTCATTCTTACAGAAAGTCTTTTCAGAAATGCTACTGCCTCCATGAATCTGACTGATTGTTGTTCTGTTTTATTTTCAGGTCCTGTGTGTTTGCTCTGCACTCTAATGAATCTCCCATTTCAGCCCAGATGCTGGCCTTCCTGAGAGTCTTCTGCATGACGGAGGGTAAGAAACACACAAACGCACCATGAAATGCCAGCTGCTGGACATCACCCATCCCCGAGCCACAAACCTGTCCACAACCAGCAAAGCATGTGTTATATTTGGAGCGTCGTCTTGTGGCTGCTTCCTCCACAAGAGATGAAGACGATGTGGAACAAGAGGAGTCGCTGGGGACGAACACGGCCCGTCCACTCCTGAGCTGGTTAATTGATCAAGGCAGGCCACCAGATGTGTGGAAGGAGCAATCCTCTGTGGAGTTTGCAGTATTCATCTGCATAAAGGCACCAATGTCATAAATCCCCCGTCACACAAGGCCACATCCTCCTCCGTCACAGGACTCACTTTCAGGACCCTGTGTGATTTATTATTCAGATTTCTGCTGCATGTTAATTTTATTTTTTTTGCACCGATGCCTTTGGTTCCGAGCGTGAGGGTTATCGTTCGTTGCACGTGCGCAAGTGTGTCAACGTTTCTTAACAGATGTGACATGATGGAAAAGTGTGCTCACACAACTGGGGCACCGCACGTCTCCTCTTTCATCTTCGTCTGGTGCTTTTTGAACATTCCGGTCTGGAGAGCGGAGCAGCAGCAGTGTGAGGTTAGGCCCCCGGTGGCTTTATTAGACCTTCCAAAGTCGGATTAGGAATCAGGTCACAAATGAAGAGTATTACAAGAAGACAACCGGGCTTAAGACCTTCAGTTTTCTCTGGATCCTGCATGATATCTGCATGTGTAATTAATAATAAAACAACTAGACAGCATCTTCAAGGGGTATTGTCAATATTACAGAAATATAAACTCTGCTGGAAGTTCTCTTATATGCTTTTGGTAAATTTTAATAAAGTTTTCAACAATACATTTATGTAAAATGTGTGCTCTTCTAAAGGTTGCGTGAAAATTCAAAAGAATATTGATTGAAGACTATTAAAGCTGTCAGATTTTAACAGTTTTAACAGTATGTTGCCGTTTATTATTTATGTTATTGGTATCATTTCCAATAAGGCTTCCCTCATAGATGACTAATAAATAGTTTATAGATGCATATTAATTCCTCTGTAAACACTTAATGAATCATTAATAACTGCTTATTATGCATTAATTGAGGGTGATGACAAAATTGACCAATTTCTTGCCAAATCTGTTCACCTATATATATTTCATCTAGAGTTGTTATAATAAACATATCAGACTAAGTTACTACATTGAAAGCACAATAAGCATTTGTAAACCATTTTTTTTAGGATATAATATTAGTTGTGCATCATTAATCACTTAAATGCAGCGTTAAAGTGCAATATTATATTCTGAAAAATAGGTTTACAAATACTTATTGTGCTTACAAGGTAGTAACTTAGTCTGAAATGTTTAATATAACAACTCTAGATGAAATGTATAGGTGAACACATTGGGCTAACAATTACGCAAGAAACTGGTCAGTTTTGGCTCTTTCTGCATAATAAGCAGTTAATGATTTATAAAGTGTTTATAAAGGAATTAATAACGTACTGGTATATATAATAATAATAATAATAATAATGTCACATTTTTGTCATCTGTGTATGTTTCCATACAAGACGAAATTTGACTGCATTTAACCCAATCACCACCAGGTGGGGCAGTGGGCAGCTATAGAAAGCGCGCCGGGGAGCAGTTGGGATGAGATGTGCTGCTCAAACACACCACAAGTTATACCGTGACTGGGGTTCGAACCTGGGTCCTTCGGGTCCCAAGTCGGTTCCCCCTGCC
Organism: Garcialebias charrua; assembly: GCA_038048925.1. Taxonomy (NCBI): domain Eukaryota; kingdom Metazoa; phylum Chordata; class Actinopteri; order Cyprinodontiformes; family Rivulidae; genus Garcialebias; species Garcialebias charrua. The sequence goes on along the minus strand of JBBPBX010011296.1, from coordinate 43,606 downwards.
ACTAAACTACTTATTATAAGTGGAGCCTTATTGTAAAGTGGTACCTTTTTATTTTGTCAGATTAATTGTCTCGGCTTTTAGTTTCTAGAAGCTCAAACTTTGCTACTAAAGTTATAACGAAGATGCAGGAGTATTTGGCACTTGTTTATCTTTTAAAACGTGTTATCGTGATCGCCATCAGCTCTCCTTATCAACCGGGATCTATATGAACCAGTTTGAGTTTGGTAAAAGCAGCGGCCATCCTTTGCCTAATTTTGTGGGTTTATTGTGAACAGGAGATTCTAACATTCATCCCAATTTCAGAGGAACTGAAGGACTATCTTCTGGGAGATCGTGCCATCAACAAGATCTTCACTCTGGGTAACTGCGAGTTTCCTGTCAGTTGGGAAAACGAGATAAAGTTGTGGACTTTCCTTGAGAATCGAGCTGCTCTGCTGCTCAAGACCTACAAGACCACGTCTGAGGTCAGTCTGCTGGAGGCTACGTTGAAATGTTGGGCGTGTTCAACAAACTTACTTTGATTAAAGCGTTGTGAACATCTCCAGGTTATTTTTGGTCAATTTGGGCTTCAGCTTAGACAGTCGCCTCAGCTGGAAAAAAAACAGGATGTAACGATCATGTTTACATGACTGTTGAGTTTCATGGAAGGATTGTATTGCCACATTTAAAATAAAGTAGTTTGCTGATGTCCTCTGAGTGTTTAAATTGTGAATGTTTGTTCTGGACAGGTAAACCTTAATGTTTTTAGTGCAAAAGATAGTCAAGTGGGCAGGAGGCTGTGGAGAAGAATAGAGGTACCGGTAGTTGTTTTTTCCTCTCAGATGAAGAGCAGATTGACGGATCCTGGTGTGGAGGGAGCCATTTTATTCACCACTAGGCACAATGGCGGAACCAGGGGGTGGCCAGTGGGGGTCTCGGCCATCCCAATCATTTCAGGAAACTATAGTTTTAAGAAATATAAAACCTAAAAAGCATAGTTTCCTCAAATCGGTGAATGCACAGTACTTATCTAGTGCTTTTCTTTCTTACACAACACAATCTGTACCCTCATTTACCCATTCATACAGCACTCTACTAGATCTCAACAAAGATTAATCAGAGCTTTATCACATTCATACACTGATGGGACACTCATTGGAGGCAATGAGTTCAGTGTCTTGCCCAGGGACACTTCAGCATGTAACTGCTGGTGGAATTTAAACCCCAACTCTTGCATTGGAGGACGACTGCTCTGACCACTCGGCCACAGCTAGGCCTGTCTCAATGCTAAATTTTGCTGGGCAATTAATTGTCTCAGAAATTATTCTAATAAATGATAATATTGTTTGAAATTTAACAATAACTGTCAAATTTTAGAAGAAATGTTGATTTGTTTTGAGTGTAGTACAGTTTTTGGCCACCTGATGGTAGTAAAGATCGTTTGAACCAAAGGAGGGATTGTTGCGCAGCGCGTCTAAGAAAAATGAGAGGGAGGCCCCTTGACGTGACATGGGCTGACATGGCAGAGACGCTCAGTGGTTTGAGCTCTTTAGCATAGTTTTTTTCACACAAAGCTTTTAATTATAAACAAGAACAATAAACAAGTTCTCAGCTTCTTTTTACAAAGAAAAACAACTTTTTAGACAAAGGCACGGGTTTCAACTGTGAATTTTGCAGCTTCGTCAAGACAGAAGTTCTTTTTCCCGAGGTCAGCCTGTTAGCTTAGCTCGCAGCTTAGCTTCTCAGCTTAGCTGCTTTTAACGATCCAGAGCGCGATTTTGGACGTTAAAACAGATTTTAAAGAGAAAAGGGAAAGGGAGGGGTCAGTGAGGTTAATAATTTTCATTTATCATGCAATTACCGTATTTTTCGTAGTATAGGTCGCACCTTTTTATCTTTTTTTCATGGCGTGCGACCTATATATGGCTTTTTATCACTTTCGGCGAAACAAATTTTTTAAATCCAGCTCATTTCACAATTACATTCATTTATTAAGGAAAAGTTCAGCTCAGACACATATTTGCTATAATTTTTATCAAACAAATAATTGTTTTTAAGTGTTGATCTTCTTAAAAGCCTTGCTGTGTGCTCCTGTGGCAGACATTTGCAGCAGAGCTAAACGTAGGTGCGACCTATCTAGGGATTTTTCCAATCTATTGGGAATAATTGGTTAATGCGACCTATACTCCGAAAAATACGGTAATTGATTTATTGTTTATTGCGACAGGCGTAGTCATGGGTTTACTTTATAAAACTCAGTTTGGAAAAATGGATTCTGGACACTAAAGATTGAACCAGTTTAATGAATCAAATATTTGAAACTGAACTTAATTATTATAATTTGTCTGACATCTTTCCTTCCTTCCAGGAGGATCGCTCTTTGTTGGAGAAGCTGGACCTCTCTCTTCACTCTCGTCTGGCTACCCAGCTCCGCCTGGCAGAGAAGCAGATCCTGGAGAAGGCCTCGGCCACAGGTCGGGCCAAACGTCTGCATTTCCAGAAGAAGCTGGAGGAAGGAGCTGCCTTGCCTCGTTTCGAGGAAAGCGATATCGCTCTGCTGGAAAACGACGACACGGATGGAAAGCTTCCCATAATCTTGCGGAAGCTGGAGGAGAGTCAGGGGATCCAGGTGGACGAGCGCCTCCTGAATGGGGAGAAGTTGACCTGCGAGGCAGGTACGGAGGCGAACGGAGACACGGAGCAGGAGACTCTCAAAAAAGATGTCATTTCAGACCAGAAAGGTCAAACGGGACCGGATGACCCAAGTGCCAATCGAACTGAAGACAATCCCAAAGATAGCAGCGAATAAGTCTATTCTGCCACAGCTCACGCTATTTATTTATTTTTGCGTCTCATAAGTGACTCAGAAATATAGAAGCTGAAGAAGAAAAGAACCGTGCGTTTATCCAGCGTGGCTTTCTTTAGTTGTCCGCTGCTAAAACTCTTTTTCTGCTTCCGCAGGAGACGTTTTGATTAAATTTAGCTTTTGCTTCAGTTTTAAAGATACGTTTTCATTCAAACCGTTTGAGGCCGACAGCGTGGGAACACGGGGAAGTTTCAGCAGCTACTGGAGGTTATTTTTAAAAAGCTAAAACCTTCAGTTGTGCGAGTCGGTTGGTTTACTACAGCAGTTTGTCTCTACGCACATGACATGCATGTGCTGCGATGTATGTAACATAACATGCGTTCAGTATGTTTTGAGTTGACAATCATGTTTTTGCTGGCTCGTTGTGCTGCTGTGCAACAATCACTGCCCTCCCTTTGTTCTCGGTTTAAGAGACATTTCAAAAAAACATTTATGAGACGTGTTTGAGCTGATGCCCGTGGTTCAGTGAGACGGACTGAAGTGAACGGTGGTTTTTGCTCAGTGAGAAGTTTCTGTGAATGTATTGTGTTTGTAAAGCTTCAGTGATTATCTTTAACCAAGAAGAATCGCTGTTGATAAAGCCATATTAAGCACTGAGGACTCAGTGAGCTAGAAGAATGTTGTGTGATTATTTTGTTTCCCAGTTGGAGGCTTTTTTTTCTTGAATTATCAACATGACATTTAAAAAACAAGAAAAATGCTGTGTTGTTTGTCTTTGAAGAACAAACAGTGACTCCGTTGGATCTTGATTTTTATTTTGCTTGCTCGTTCACCAAACCTTATGCACACCCTTTTATCTGGTTCCCCAACTACCGTAATTTCCGGTCTATAAGCCGCTACTTTTTTCACATGCTTTGAACCCCACGACTTATATTACACTGCAGCTAATTTATAGATTTTTTGTTGTTTGATGGGCTAACAAGCTTCATGCCGTCAAAAACCTTTAACTTCGTCACACGCTCACATTGCCAAGTACACGTCTCTTGGAAGGGTGGGTCCTCGTGACTCAATGAAACTACCCGTTTAAATAAAAGGTTTAAAAAAAATCTGACCAATGAAATTAGTGAACAAGTCGCAGTCGAACCATCGATAAACGGGGAGGGGAAGAGAGAACGGGGAGGATAGATTGATGGCGATCAATCACTTCCTGGTTGGCTACTGTATTTTTTTCCGACAGCAAGAGAGAGACCGACGTGTGATGACGTTTTTCTGAGGCTGTTCAATTTTGACACAAGATGACAACTTTATTGGTTTTAGTGCACAGACTTTATATTTTTTGGTGCATTCTGTAGTCTGGAAATTACGGTACTTCCTGTCTACTAGATGCCTGATAGCTACCATAATTGCACCTGATCATCACATGCTGTTTATTTCCTCTATATGGTGTTGATTCATGGAGTGGCTTCAACACATTTCTCTGTGGTCCAATTTAGAAGAAAATTAAATAGTTTCGGCACAAAATGTTTAAAAAAAAGTACCATTTAACTGCTTAAAGAGAGGATCAGGACTGTCATAACACAGTACAGTGATGCTTGCCATAAAAAAAGTTACAAATTAAGTTTAAATCATCCCATAATGACATATTTTATCTACCACAGACCTCTTTTAGCATTTTATTTTGAAAGGGTTGCACAGGTACTGTACTCTACATTACTTTCCTAAATATTGAAAAATAAGTTTAAATTTAATCCAAAGCAGCTGAGAGATTCTTCATACTTTTGTCTTGAAGGAACCTTTTCATGTTCTGGAAGAAGTTTGCCTCAAAGAGAAATTCCATAATTGTGGTTTTTCCAGCATGTGGGGAACCAGTAAGAACAAAAGCTGTATCATTTGCTCAAAGGATGTTCACTGATTTGTGGAAATGGTTGCCTTTCAACCAAAAAGTTAGCTTTTAAATACTAAAACAAGTGACACTGAAGCTACAGTACATTTATATTCAGAATAATGATCTAAAGAAGAGCTGCTGGTCGTGTTTTTTTGCACTATGATGCAACATTTTACGACATTCAGGATGTGTTCACGAGAACTCCATGAGGGTTTGCATTTCACAACGTTCCATCCAGAACAGCCCAGTTTTCATTTGTTATTCCTAATTTTATCAAATTGAATACTTATAATGTTCTTCCTTTAAGAAATGAAACTCAAAATGTATGTAATTTATGAGCAAAGCAATAAAAGATATACATTTCTTGATATAGACTGGTTTGTAATACAAGATGAACTTTGTGTAAAACGAATTGAATGCATCCCAACAGTGGATATAATGTGAGGTTTTCATTAATTAAATATCATTTAAATCTTATAATTTTTGACTTGGCGGAGGAATTCCAGCAGCATTGCTTCAAAAATTCTGACACTTCTTAAACTTTAAATGCAATAAAAAATTATAAAGCTACGTTGGCCTTTGAGGAGCTCCTTAAGGGGTTTTCTTTTCTAACTGGTTAGTTCTGTTTAAACTCAAACTTTTTTTTGTTTCACTTGCAACATCCATTCAAGTTGTTTTTTTATTAAGAAAACTTGTACGAACATTTTTTTTTTTTTTTTTTTTACCAATATTGGGTCCGTTGATGTCAGTATATCAGTTTTGATGCAATCATTCTCTATTTTGTGAAGGAAGTCAAGTGTTGCTGTTCTTTGCCAGTTTATTAATTACTGGTTGAATGGGTTTAATATGATTATATTTTAAAACTTTGTAGATCCAAATAATGAAATGAAAGTTTGCCATCGAGCTTTGGTGTTGGCTAACATGGAGGTTGGGATCATTTTAGACATTTCTGATACTTTGGCCTCTGACATGACTAACCTGTGATTCTAATGCAGTTTTGTTTTTTTATTGTTCCGTTTTCTGCTTCATTAAGAAGTTTAGACAGTTAATTTCACATTTCCTTTAGAGTGGTGGGACGATGAGCTTTAACATTAGACTCAACAAACCCTAAAGGGGACGCTGTACTCCAGCTGAACAGGATCTAACTGGTCCTGATGCTGTCAGCACCCAAGAAGCAGAGATTAAACCTCATCCATTTCTTATTGCTGCGTGTGGTGTTGTTCTTCCCCCTCAAGGTCATCGTCCATCTATTGTCCTCTCCAGTCATCTGTTGTTGGGGGAGAAGAGGGTTTATTGGGTGTAGTTTCATTTTTTTAACCCTCTGGCCCTATTAGGAATTTATAAAAGAAACATTATCTTAAATCATTTAATTCAGAGCAATTCAATTTTGAAGTGCAGTCTTTATAATTCATGATTGCCCAAGATAAAAGCCCTTTAATCCTTGAATATATTATTATAATGGGCACTGTGATGGGCAGCAGAGAGCCGTGCTTGTCCACTATTGTTAGTACTCGCTGTGTCGGTGCTGGGGGCAGACCTGGGACCAGCACGTGCAACAAATCCAGCCGTATGAATTATAAACAGCCGTTCAGATTGATGCAGAGTGTCGGCAGCCCCGGCCCAGCACAGCGGTACGACCCAACATGTTTACAAGGTTCGCAAACTGCAAATTTATATTCTCTGCGCTCGTATGTTTTATTTGGGCCCTGGCAGCTCGGTGGACAGTGTTGTGGTCTTGCAGGTTTGAGCATACCACTTTATAAAGCATATAAAAACAGCAACAAGGCCAACCAAAGGGCTGTACAAAAAAAAAAAACACAAGCAAATGGCGCAGGATACAATACATAGATAGATCCAAATAGATAAATGTAACTAAATGACTAACATAGGATACAGACAAGTTAAAATCAACTCACACTGTGTCAAAAGCCTAGAAACAAAAGTGAGTTTTCAAACGCGACTTTCAAACTCGTTCCACAGTTTTGGACCTGCTACAGAGAAGGCCCTGTCTCCTTTGAGCTTAAAAAGAGTGCCCAAGAAAAGCATTGAGATAGGAGGGGCCAGAACTGTTCAGAGATTAAAAAAAAAACATACAGAAGTATTTTTAAATTAATTTGAAAGTGGACTGGGAGCCAGTGAAGGGAGGACAGAACTGGAGTACCGGTAATGTGCTCTCTTTTGCCTGTACCAGTTAAGAACCATGTTAAGAACATCCAACGTCAAACTTGCAAAGTCTCGTGTGGGAGTTTGCTTGATGTAGCCACTCCTGCAGAGGGTATAATCATGATCTTTTTTAGAGTTTTGTTAAAAACCATCCAGGATATTTTGCTAACAAACAAAAATTTTAAGCAAAGATATTGCACAATGTGTCCAGCTCTGAGTATGTGTTGGGAATCAGAATCAGCTACAACCACGCCACATTTTAGCTCAATAGTTGTCAAACTGGTTGAGTTATAACCATTTTATTGTGTTTAATAAGTTTACGTAAAGATTATAATCATTTAGAAGCTGATTCCACCGTCTTGGAAAAACAATTAAGAACAACACTGCACCATTTTCCAGATCAAATCCTAAACAGAATCCCATTCAACGACTGACAGAACCAGTTCTCACTGAGTGGCCTCCTTTTGTTGGCCTGCTCAGTCATTCATCTCAACAGAATCACTTTTAAACCTTCATGTTGTAAAAGATTAGGCAAACTGAGCTTCATGGGAACGAGCAGCCACAGCTCTGTAGTTACAGTTTGTTCATGTTCTGTGGTTCAGCCCTCAGTGTCTGTTTAACGGGCTCAGCTGGACACAAATAGACAATGGTTGCATGCAGGCCCGAAACTCAGTTCTGCAAAAGTATTTCTGGTGTGGTCGAAACCTGGCCTATTGGCCGGCTCTGCTTAAGAACTGTACCTAACCTCTAGCTCTCTTTTACCTCCGTTTGAAACCGTTTCATGATTCTGATGTTTGATACAGTGAGCTTTGGTCAGATGGAGCCTCACATTAACAGCTGCTTGCTCTTTTCATAGATCTCTTTATTTAACAGTCTTTATTTGCAGTTTGTACTTTCACACAGGGTTTAGGCACATAGCAGTAATGTCCTAAAGCCAGACAGAAGGACAAAATCAAGTTTTAAAAGCTTAGAGAAGCATAACAGATAAGACAGCAGCAAAAAAGATAAGTATTTTACATGGAGTATTGTCATCCAGCATGATTACTGGTTAGCCATCAGACTGACCAGAGCAAGAAAAAAAAGCTTTTAGGACACCTGTTTTTATGTATTAAGATGAGCACAGCCCCTTTAAAAGCAACATATATTAAATAATACCAAAACAAAAGGTTATCCATGTTATAAACCATGCTCATAAATAATCATACCCAGACAAATAAGCGTTTTAGTTTAACTGCCCTGCAGAAAGTCTCAGACTGTCCTGTTCGCAACAGGACTGACGATAATTTAATGTTGCAGGAAGCTCGTAATGGAAGCATCCTTTTATTATTAAAGAACTGAGTTGTGGGGGAAGGGTGGAAATGTAGCCAACCCGGCATTAAAGATGGCCAATTTAGAAAAATAAGGTATAAAGGCAGCTGGTAAAGTTGACAACTTGATTCAGAAACAAACGACACGTTCGACAATCGCTGAGCAGAACTCAGCTTCTCATTTCCGAGAATGTTTAATGATCTTCTTATTGTTTTAATTATTGTTATGTGAAATGAGCATTTCCAGCTGGTTTTTTCCCCCTCAAACATTGTTGGTCAGCTCTGAATCTCACTGAGCCTTGCAAAGGAGATTGGAAGGAATGGAATGAAGGCGTATTTTGGTAAGATCCTGCAAGATACTTCAGTAAGATCCTGCAAAAGTTTTAAGTATCAAAATAAACCAACAATGCACAGAATCAGGTGTCTATGTATTAATTTTAACCAAGTACAGGTACTCCCCGAGTTACAAACAAGTTCCGTTCCTACGCCCGTTTTTAAGTCGAAAATCGCTGTAAGTCGGGAAGTACACACTAGCCGCCACTTATACATGTACATGTACGGTACTGTACAGTTACCAAGCACTTTACCTATCATAAAACCCTATAATTATCAAAAAACACATACAGTGCATTTGGAGCCATAATGAAGGGAAAAAAGAGTTAAGAACTTACTGGGAGCTCGTGAAGCCGTTCGTCCGCGTTTTAGCATGTTAGCTCCGGGTCCCACCAACATCCAGGCCGCCAAGCCGTTCGTCCGCCTAAGACGTCCACAGAGTTCGCCGACCGTTTCCAGCTCATTTATCAGAGCGAAGCAACCTCTTATCGGACACACGGTCCGTCCAAAGCCGGCTGTCGAAGCCGGAGCTAACCGAAGCTAACCGAAATCTGCTGAACACTGCCGAAAACTGCGTAATCGGCTTCAAAATAATAATTATAACAATAATAATAATAATAATTTATTTATAAAACCATTTAAAACAACCACAGCTGCAACAAAGTGCTGTACACGTAAAATCAAGAACATTTAAACACATAAAAGAAGATTTTTCCAAAAAAAATTCAATTTTTAAAAATTTTTTATTAATGAGATGCGTGACGTAACCCCGAATCGCCGTAAGTCGAGACCGCCGTAAGTCGAGGACTACCTGTATACCTAGAAATAGTTTACAGGATTCAAACCAACAGAGAAAACGCTTCAACAAGACTTGTAGTAATACTCAAGACACAAACGGAGATCTTCTGATGTGCATTTCCAAACCTGGAGTCCAGCTTCAGTGTGGAGCATCTCATTCTAAACCCAACCAGAAGCAGGAGTTTGCTCCACTCTGCATGTATAATATATGATGTGTGAAGGCAGCAGGAAGAGGTCAGATGTCTCAGGTGCAGCTTGAATATGAGATGTCATTGGAAAGGGAACCGAATGGGCTTTTTTATGGGCCTGTTCAGGTAGACCGAGTTGAAGTAACTCAATTCTGAGCTGTGATTGTCACTAAAGGCAGGATGAGAGCGCACAGTGATGAGGAGAATGGATGGCAGAGCAGGAAAACACATATGTACACCTTTTTATGAAACGTGTCTTTCCTACACGTCTCTCGTCTCATTTCCTTTTCTCGTCCTGTCCTGATGCGACCTAGAAACAGAAAAATGGTCCGAGAGTGACCATCTTTTTTTTCTCTCCCCCTTGCTTGCTTTCCTTCTCCACTCGGGGAGCAGGAACATCACTCTCTATTCTGCAGGTCAGAGAGGGAACAATTAAGTGTGGAGGGCGCTGGGAGTCGCTGACAGGTGATGAATGGCTGAGCCGGCTGCAAGTGACAATATGCAGACAAGCCAGATCATTTGCAAATGGATGTGGGGAAGATGGAGGATGGGTGGGGTGGGGATGGTGGAAGGAGGCAAGTGAAGTCAGGGGCAAGAAGAGGAGGAGGAGGAGAGCGGCAGAGGGAAGGGGTTAACCCTTCCAGGATCATTTCTCAGCAGCAGGAGGAGGTGGAGGAGGCGCAGCCACCTGCCCCGGCAGAGAGGCTCATTTTTTAGAGCTGATGGAGGCCCGAGGACACTCTGCCGTGGGGAATGCGCCGCAGGTAGCACATCACCGTGCTGACCAACAGCCACGAAGCCGGCTCGGCTTTTTGTATCACGATGAGCTTCCAGTTGGAAAACTATAGATTTTTGTTCATCATCATTACTGGTTCTAACAGGAGGGGACACAGATTTAGAACTAAAGCTATGCCTCTACCAGTGTACCTCCACCCTGTCTCTGTTATTATTGTTTACTTTTATACCATTCACAGCCATATTTACCCAAGTCTGACAGAGGTTTCATAACTGCACCAAGTGGGCAAAAGCTTTATTTAGTCACCTGACATGTAGATCAATCACTTACATGAGCCTTAATAACCCTAACAAGATAGATTTGTAGCAGAGGACATCTGAGCTACGCACAAACCTCATGTCCTTGGTCTGTCTGCAGTCATGGTTAAAAAGTCATTGCTTTTAGTTCTGCATTTTTAATTATCAAGATATAAAAAACTTAATCTAATTTTCTTTACCAGCTTTATAATAAAGTACAAACAGCCTCAGAGAAACATTTACATTTTGCTTTCTATTGCGGAATAAATAAAGAAATCCACCTTTAGCACTCCTTGTTGCAGAATTAGCTCTCAGTAATCATTTTCTTTAGGGCATCGTCAGTCTCCTGGCTGTGGAAGAAATTTTGCCCACTCTTCTTTACAACGTTGCTACAGTTCATGGAGGTTTGCAGACATTTGTTTCAGCACAGCTCTCTCAAAGTCTTTCAGAGTTTTTGCCAGGTTGAGGTTCTGGACTTTGACTGGACCATTGCAGCACATTGATTCTTTTCTTTTTGAGCCATTCTGTTGTAGATTTGAAGCTGTGTTTGTGCTCTTTGTCCTATTGCATCATGACCCAGTTTGATCCAAGCTTTGCTTGTCAGACAGACGACCTCACATTTGACTCTAAAAGACTTTGCTCCACAGAGGAGTTCATTGTTGACTCTATATCTACAAGGTGCTCATCAATTTATGCCAAAATCATCAGCTCCCCACCTCCGTGCATTACAGTTGGTTTGGTGCCGATATGCTGTGTTTGGTTTTCTATCAAACAAGCTGATGCGTTTATAAAAAATAAAAAAATGCTTCCATGTCAAGAAGGTCTTGCACCTGCCCTGTAGGCTTGCAGGCATGTCACTTCCTAACTTTATACACTATTATTGGGCAGCTAATATTAGAGCTCTACTTTTCTGGTTGGATAAGGACACCCATTCTCCCAGTTGGATGGCTTTAGAAAGGGCCTCAGTTAGATCCAGCTCCTCTACTGCATTACTCTTGGCTGCCTTAAACGATGAATATCATATTACACTTCTAACCCTATTATGAGGGAGGGCTTTTAACTCTACAGAGTTACTGTTTTTGGCACCCATGTCGACTAATAATATATTTACTCCCTCAGTAGCTGATACAGCTTTTCAAACATGGGTCTTGAAGGTGGTGCCTTCACTATTGCCCCTTTTCCACTCGCTCAGCGCAGAGCGGATCAGTCTGGTCTAGTTTGGTTCAATTCGGATCGGCTCACATGTAGCTCTGTCTCCATTCACTTCTGTAGCTCTTAGGTGGGCGGGGTGTAGGATCCTACTCGTCTCACACGTGGTGGAGGTAGTGTTCCCTTAACTATTTACTTTTGCCATGATATCTATTATTTTCGAGCTCCAACAATACGATCAGCTACACTTCTGTTTGGTGCGGGCGAGGACAAGCTCAGATGGAGGATCTGTTGCTGTTGTTCTGAAAAGACCCACAATGCACCTTTCCCCTCCGAACAGCCTCCTCCCCCCGACCAATCAGTGACCGACAGTGTTTATGACGTGAAGGACGGCGCGCTACAGATTGCCTGAACCCTGCTCTGAAATCAGTCCGGAATCGCGGTGCGGCGCGGCTCATATGTGAGGTGGAAAATGCGTCTAGCCCGCTTCTAGCACGCATATATTACGCAATAACCGACCCGAACCGGCAAGTGGAAAAGGGGCATTAGTGATGTGTTCACTATTAGTAGATTTGCCTCTTTCAAACAGCTGGTACAAAAGTTTAACCTTCACAAGTCACAGTTTTTAGAACTCTACAGCTGAAGATTTTATGAAGTCTGATTTTTGTGCAGACAAACCGCAGCCCAAACACCCCTTATGATGAACAAAATAAATGGAGTCAATGTTCCCTCGCCCAGACGTGGGTCACCGGGGCCCCACTCTGGAGCCAGGCTCGGAGGTGGGGCACGCTGGCGAGCGCCTGGTGGCCGGGCTTTTACCCATGGAGGTGGGCACAGCCCGAAGAGAAGACTTGGGTCCCCCTTCCCATGGGCTCACCACCTGTGGGAGGGGCAAAAGGGGTCAGGTGCAATGTGGGATGGGTGGTGGCCGAGGGCGGGGACCTTGGCGGTCTGATCCTCGGCTACAGAAGCTGGCTATTGGGACGTGGAACGTCACCTCTCTGGTGGGGAAGGAGCCTGAGCTGGTGTGTGAGGTTGAGAGGTTCCGGCTAGAAATAGTCGGACTCACCTCAACGCATGGCTCTGGCTCTGGAACCAGTTTCCTTGAGAGGGGTTGGACACTCTTCCACTCTGGAGTTGCCCCTGGTGAGAGGCGCCGAGCAGGAGTGGGCATACTTGTTGCCCCACATCTTGGTGCCTGTACGTTAGGGTTCACCCCGGTGAATGAGAGGGTAGCCTCCCTTTGCCTACTTGTTGGGGGACGGGTCCTGACTGTTGTTTGTGCCTATGCGCCAAACGGCAGCTCAGATTACCCACCCTTTTTGGAGTCCTTGGAGGGGGTATTGGAGAGTGCGCCTCCTGGGGACTCCCTTGTTCTACTGGGGGACTTCAACGCTCACGTGGGCAATGACAGTGAGACCTGGAGGGGTGTGGTTGGGAGGAACGGCCCCCCTGATCTGAACCCGAGTGGTGTTCTGTTATTGGACTTCTGTGCTCGTCATGGATTGTCCATAACGAACACCATGTTCAGGCATAAGGGTGTCCATATGTGCTCTTGGCACCAGGACACCCTAGGTCGCAGTTCGATGATCGACTTTGTTGTCGTCTCATCTGATCTGCGGCCGCATGTCCTGGACACTCGGGTGAAGAGAGGGGCGGAGCTGTCCACTGACCACTACCTGGTGGTGAGTTGGCTCCGATGGTGGGGGAGGATGCCGGTCAGACCTGGCAGACCCAAACGTATTGTGAGGGTCTGCTGGGAACGTCTGGCAGAGTCTCCCGTAAGACGGAGCTTTAACTCCCACCTCCGGGAGAGCTTTGAACATGTTCCGAGGGAGGCGGGGGACATTGAGTCCGAGTGGGCCATGTTCCGCGCCTCTATTGTCGAGGCAGCTTATCAGAGCTGTGGCCGCAAGGTTGTTGGTGCCTGTCGTGGTGGCAACCCTCGAATGGACTCTGGCGGTGAGGGATGCTGTCAGGCTGAAGAAGGAGTCTTATTGGGCCTTTTTTTGGCCTGTGGGACCCCGGAAGCAGCTGATTGGTACCGACAGTCCAAATGGCATGCAGCTCGGGTGGTTGCTGAGGCAAAAGCTCGGGCGTGGAAGGAGTTCGGAAAGGCCATGGAAAATGACTTCCATATGGCTTCGAGGCGATTCTGGTCCACCATCCGACGTCTCAGGGGGGTTAAAGCGGTACGCCACCAACACTATTTATACTGGGGGTGGCGTGCTGCTGACTTCAACTCGGGATGTTGTGAATCGGTGGGCAGAGTACTTCGAAGACCTCCTCAATCCCACTGGCACGTCTTCCACTGAGGAAGCAGAGCCTGGGGACTTTGGGTCGGGCTCTCCAATCTCTGGTGCTGAGGTCGCCGAGGTGGTTAAAAAGCTCAGCGGTGGCAGGGCTCCAGGGATGGATGAGATTCGCCCAGAGTTCCTTAGGGCTCTGGAATTTGTGGGGTTGTGTTGGCTTACGCGATTCTGTAATATTGTGTGGACATCAGGGGCAGTTCCCTGGGATTGTCAGACCATAGAGTGTGTTCCAACTATAGGGGGATCACACTCTTAAGCCTCCCTGGTAAGGTCTATTCAGGGGTTCTGTAGAGGAGGGTCCGTCGGATAGTCAAACCTTGGATTCAGGAGGAGCAGTGTGGTTTTCGTCCTGGTCGTGGAACACTGGACCAGCTCTACACCCTCAGCAGGGTCTTGGAGGGTGCGTGGGAGTTTGCCCAACCAGTTTACATGTGCTTTGTAGACTTAGAGAAGGCATTCGACTGTGTCCCTCGGGGGACCCGGTGGGGGGTACTCTGGGAGTATGGGGTACCAGGCCCTTTGATACAGGCTGTTAGGTCCCTGTACAACCGATGTCAGAGCTTGGTCCGCATTGCCGGCAGTAAGTCAGGTTTGTTTCCAGTGAGAGCTGGACTCCGCCAAGGTTGCCCTGTGTCACGGATTCTGTTCATAACTTTTATGGACAGAATTTCTAGGCGCAGCCAAGGTGTTGAGGTGATCCGTTTTGGTGGCCTTAGGATCGCTTCTCTATTTTTTGCTGAGATGATGTGGTCCTATTGGCTTCATCAGGTCGTGATCTACAGCTTTCGCTGGAGCGGTTTGCAGCCGAGTGTGACGCGGCCGGGATGAGGATCAGTTCCTCCAAATCCGAGGCCATGGTCTTGAGCCAGAAAAGGGTAGCATGCCCTCTCCGGGTCGGGGAGGAGGTCCTGCCCCAAGTGGAGGAGTTTAAGTATCTCGGGGTCTTGTTCACGAATGAGGGAAAACTGGAGCGTGAGATCGATAGGCGGATAGGTGCAGCGTCCGCAGTGAAGCGGGCGCTGTACCGGTCTGTCGTGGTGAAGAGAGAGCTGAGTCAAAAGGCAAAGCTCTCAATTTACCGATCGATCTACGTTCCCACCCTCATCTATGGTCATGAGCTTTGGGTTGTGACCGAAAGAACGAGATCTCGGATACAAGCGGCTGAAATGAGTTTTCTCCGCAGGGTGTCTGGACTCTCCCTTAGAGATAGGGTGAGAAGCTCAGTCATCCGGGAGGGACTCGGAGTAGAGCCGCTGCTTCTCCACATCGAGAGGAGCCAGTTGAGGTGGCTCGGGCATCTGGTTAGGATGCCTCCTGGACGCCTCCCTGGTGAGGTGTTCCGGGCACGTCCCACCGGGAGGAGACCCAGAGGAAGACCCAGGACACGCTGGAGGGACTATGTTTCTCGGCTGGCCTGGGAACGCCTTGGGATTCCCCCGGAGGAACTGCTCCAAGTGGCTGGGGAGAGGGAAGTCTGGGCCTCCTTACTTAGGCTGCTACCCCCGCGACCAGACCCTGGATAAGCGGAAGAAAATGGATGGATGGATGGTTTTTTGTGGTTAAGATTTTGGAATACAGTTCTGATATCAAGGGGGCCCTTAGTAAGATCTATACAAGATACCTCTGCAGGTGGGCCATGGAGGACCCTTTAACCCCCACATAGGGACTGCAGATGCGAATTAGCTTTTGCTATAATCTGGTACAACACATCGAATGGTAACATTTATGTATGAGTTGTACATTGTCCCTTTTTAAATAATGTTCATTCATTCATATACAGTATGGAGGACCCATTAGTGCTTTACTGTAATCCAGACGGATAGTGACAAAGACGTGTATTGCTGTCTCAAAATGTGTTATTGGAATGCTGGGTTTTTTAGGGATGCACCAATCCACATTTCTCACTTCCGATCCGATACAGATACTTATTAGCTCAGTATCGACCGATACCGATACTTTCCCGATCCGATACTGTTCAGGTATTTGACTCTGTATAATGAAACTTTTGCACCCAAACTATTCATTTTAACATTGTGTGAGATAAACCCAATGAAGACACTCTTAAGCCTTACAATAGGGAACCCCCCTATTGTAAGGCTTAAGAGTGTCTTCATTGGGTTTATCTCACACAATGTTAAAAAGGGCAGTCACAGATTGTGATTGAACACAAGTGCTCTTTGAAGCTGGATCGGAAAAGTATCGGCAGGTTTGATCCGATACCCGATACTTAAATAATGCTGGTATCGGATACCGATACCGATACTGGATCGGATCGGCCCCATCCCCAGTTTTATTTTGGCTCTCAAATAATAAAAACTTATTTTAGTTTTGACCTGATCTGGCTGTATACTTTAAGTTCAGGGTCCAATTCAACTTGCAATTTCCTCACTGACAGTTTGCTGTACTGGGACCTACCTAGAACCAAGGGAGGGCCCAACAGTACCTCCATTTCTTTCTTTTTCTGTCTGCCTGACTTAAGTTTGCAGTCAGTGAGCGACAGACACAGGTGTGTGGTTACCATGGTGACCCTAACGAGCCACTGGCAGCATCATTAAGGATTCATTGAAACTCAGTACACTACTTTTTTTTATGCTGGTGGTGCAATTTTGTGCAGCAGCTTCATCAACACCCTTCAAAATCACAACAGAAAACAATTAAGTGAATGAATAATAATTTCTGTTAATGCTATTTTAAATCATTTTAGGTACTTTACTGTAACCATTTGATTATACATTACAGGTTGTCCCTGACTTACGACGGCCTCGACTTACGACGTTCCGGACTTACGAACGCGCTTACGAACAATACTGTTGTACATTAAATACAGCAACTGTATGTGTTTTTAGATGAAAGTGTGTTAGCTAACCGTTTGTAAATAAAGTTCTGTGCATGTTTATGAACCAGTATGTACACTTGTTCAGTCTCATGTTGATAAACGGGTGTGCGGCGCAGCGTTAGCATACATTTTCTGACTTACGACCAAAAATCCGGACTTACGAACGCCACGTGTAACGCGTTCCGACTTACGAATTTTCGGGTTATGTAGTAGTAGTAGTAGTAGTAGTAGTAGTAGTTTCTTTATTTCAGATACAATATAAGATCCATATATGTATGGTGCGTAGGAACGGAACTCGTTTGTAAGTCGGGGACCACCTGTATTATTATTTTCTTCTTATTATTATAGCTTACCTTCTCTTCCAGACTAAGTTGTTAAAAATCTATACAGGTAATTTGCATTATGTCTGAAAAGCTGCTACAAAAGCAGAAGTTTGATCAGAAACACAGAGAGCGTTAGATTTTTTGTCACTGCCACATCTTTGTACTTTGATTTTCTGGTTTTGGTCGTATTGTGTCCACTGCATATCCAAGACACATTAAATGAAGTGTGTGGACTCGGTGGACTCCAGGGTGTAGAATAGAGGTGCACAAGGACCCCCCTCCACTCCCTCATCCCTCTCTGCTGTTCATTCCTGTTACGGTGTGATGGCTTGTCAGAAGACGCTGCTCTGAGGGCCAAGAGTCGAGAAAATCAGCTCAGATCAGACCTGATTCCCTCACACACACACACACACACAGCGGCGAAATGACCAGCGAGCGGTGAACAGACCCAGAGTTGGTGTCCCACCTTATCTTCATCAGACCTCCCAGGCCTGACCCAGAATCCCCAAGACCTGCCACCCAGCACTTCCTCTGACCACATCAGTGATTACTGCGGCCCCGGTCGCTCAGGTGGACACACACTGTGTGACATGATGGTTTTGGCACCGTGGGCTCCTGAGCCCAGTAGGGCCGACTGTCAGGCCAAATATCCGAAGAGTAGAGAAGAAGTTCAGGACAGGAAGGATGATAGATGGAGGGAGGAGAGGGGGGGACAATCAAGGGATGGAGAGCAAAACTGATTTTTTATTGGTGCTTTGTCAAATTAAGAGTCCTCTAACAGCTGAAGGTTTTACAGGAGCAGAAACTCTGAAATAAATAAATAAATAAAAACTACAGTATAGGAATGCACATCACACATTATGAGAAATGTTAGCTTCATTGCTGTCATGGTCAAACTTTGAAAATAACTTAAGCTCTAAATCAGGTCAGCTACTACCTTACAAGATTCGAACACAAAAACTGTGAATTTTCCCGACGTGTAGCCATTTCTGTGTTGACCATTAGCTGTTGGTGGCCATTTTTAAATTGGGTTGACTCCAAGTTTAGACAACAAAACGTAACGCCAAGATTTTAAATAAAAACATAACTGAGCTAAAAGTATGTTTTTAGAAGGATGCTGTGACAGCCATCTTGAGTTGGACTGAAATAAAAAAAAAGTAAATGTTAACCCAATCATTACTTTCTAAAAATCATGAAATCATGTGGTCCGTAAGATATTTTGCTAATAGTATAAACAAACAAACACGTACACAGTCTTGGATGACTGGCCAGGCAGAGGTCTGTAACCTTTATGATCAAAAGAGCCATTTCTGCCCTTTCGTTCACTAAATTAAACGTGTCAACAGCCGCAATACCTGCTACAACTGTCATTATCAACTGGTGGCCCGTGGGCCATTTTAAGTTTGCTAGAGGGGCTTTTCTGGCCAGTAGGTGTGAAATTATAAAACTAAAAACATCTAATGATTGTTAACATTTATTGATATTTTTACATTTTGAGACAAAAGAAAATATTGAATTCCATCCATCTTCCATTCATCTGTCCAACGTCTTGTATTTTACCAATAATAATAATAATTAAATAAAAAAAACTAAAAACGTGAACTGTGCAGACAAATGTGCTTTTTATAAAATTATGGAGTACCTTATTTTTTGGACTATAAGGCACATTTAAAATCCTTTAATTTTCTCAAAAATTGACAGTGAGCCTTATAATCCAGTGAGTCTTTTGTATTAATTATGGTTGTGCTTACTGACCTCAAACTGATTGTATGTGGTTATTTTGAATGATTTGGATGAAGTTTGACTTATCTGACTGTTTTGTTTTGATAATGTGCCTTATAATCCGGTGCGCCTTATGTATGAAAACAGACCCCTTCATTGATATTGAGCCTTATAATCTGGTGCACTTTATAGTCCAAAAAATATGGTAATTGCGTATCCTACGTTGAAGAATAGAGCATAACGTTAAAGTGAGTATAATTTACTTTGTGTATTAGTACTAGTATCCACATATTTGCAATGGAGTTGACAGGAAAACTGCTAAACCAGTCATTTTTTGTGGGTACAACATCCTATAAAATACAGTTTTATATTAGGTCAAAGCTTGAAAGAGCCGCTGCAGAGGGACCAAAGAGCCGCTTGTGGCTCCAGAGCCGCAGGTTGCAGACCCTTGGGCCAGACTGACTGCTCAGTGAAGGTGACTTCATGACCAACTTGAGGGCAGTGACCAGGAGAGGGCAGTGGAAGACAGGAAACCAGTCTGAGTCACAGGTCTACAAACTGGGCACAGAAACAGAAAATGTTTCATCATGTGCTGCTCATTCAGTCGTTGTTCAGACATATATAACTGATTTCAGATCTGCTGCAGTATCATAAACTAAAGTGTCCAATGATGCTTCATATAAAAAGTCCTTCTCTCGTTCCTCCATAGTTGATGTGGACAGAACCCTTGGTCTCACATTCAAACCAGATTTAATGTTTAAGCGTTAAAGCACAGTCATCAAATCATCCATCCATCCATCCATCCATTTTCGTCCGCTTATCCGGGGTCGGGTCGCGGGGGTAGGGAGGCCCAGACTTCCCTCTCCCCAGCCACTTGGAGCAGCTCCTCTGGGGGAATCCCAAGGCGTTCCCAGGCCAGCCGAGAAACATAGTCCCTCCAGCGTGTCCTGGGTCTTCCTCTGGGTCTCCTCCCGGTGGGACATGCCCGGAACACCTCACCAGGGAGGCGTCCAGGAGGCATCCTAACCAGATGCCCGAGCCACCTCAACTGGCTCCTCTCGATGTGGAGAAGCAGCGGCTCTACTCCGAGTCCCTCCCGGATGACGGGCGCTGTACCGGTCTGTCGTGGTGAAGAGAGAGCTGAGTCGAAAGGCAAAGCTCTCAATTTACCAATCGATCTACGTTCCCACCCTCATCTATGGTCATGAGCTTTGGGTTGTGACCGAAAGAACGAGATCTCGGATACAAGCGGCTGAAATGAGTTTTCTCCGCAGGGTGTCTGGACTCTCCCTTAGAGATAGGGTGAGAAGCTCAGTCATCAAATCAATTCCAAAAAATGTCAGAATGTTGTTCAATTCAAAAATACTTTTAGTCCCAAAGAGAAATTAAATGTTGTAACTCGTTATCCTCGTTTCATCAAGAGATGTTAGAAACTGATGGCTGTAGGCAGGAAGGATCTCTTGTAAAGGTCCATCCCACAGCGGATCCAAAGAAACTGGCCACAGATGCTGTCTGATCTGTCCACCCAGACTCGGCTGGCCTCAGTGTCCCCGGGCTGCAGGACCGCCCGAACGCCGGGCAGAACTCCTCCCAGAGCAATGGTCACTCCTCTCAGCCGAGCTCCTCGTCGCTGCATGCGGACAGCAAGCTGCAGGTGCCGAGGGATGATCCCGATCCTTCTGCTGTCACGAGCCACGCTTCATGCTAGTTCCAGGATCTCAGTGGTCAGGCACTCGAGCACAGATAGGGAGACGGGAATGCATCTACGGAGCCTCCTTTTCAACTCGTTTGAGGTCTGGGGCTGTATCTGAGATATTATTTGAACATTTGAGATGTTAATCAGCTGCTCCCGGTTGTAAAAACCACCTTGCTGTCATGGTTACACATATCAAATATCCGAAAGTAAAAAAAAGTTTCAGTAAAAATCCTTCCAGCTGCACAGCATCTGATACCAGAGGAAACTAATCATCCACAGAAAGTGATTTAGAAAAGATTTAGAAAAAGAGGAAATAAAGTTTCCTAAAGCAATGAATGAATGTAACAGAGCTACTCCAACATGCAGCCGCCCTGAGCGGCGCAATTCTAGTATTTAAAACATTAAAAACCAACCAACAAAAATAAAATGACTAGATTTGTAAAAATCTCAATTAAAAATACATTTTATTCATAATAGAACTATCAAATGTTTACACTGTGTTGTTTTGCGTTGCATCCTAAAAATGGGGTTTCAGGTCTAGGTTTCCCGCTCAGAAGCACACTTTCATCTTTTCATAGTCTGTAAATGTCCAGGACCTGAGATCAGCAGTTGTTGGACATTTTGGATGAGAACCTTGTCCCAGGATGGAGGATTCTAACTATTCAACAGTCAGCCTATGTTGTAAAATATTTTGCATTGCATGTGTCTTTCCAGATGTATAAACTACCCATGCTAGAGGCAGTAATGTACCCATGCTAGGGGCAGTAATGTACCCCCATAGCATCAGAGAGGCAGGGTTATAAACTGTGCACCAACAGGCTGGATGATCTCTCTCTGATTTAGTGTGAAGGACGCTCTTTATATGCTCAGCTCTGACCTGCTGTGAATGTATTTACCTCACTTGTTATACAATGCTCCTCTAGCTGTTTCCTATTGGTACCAGTTATTTTTTACAGTACAACCTTTTGCTGCCCAGTCCCAACATTTTTTAAGTTGCGTTGCTGTCATAACATTCAAAATTACCTTAGTTTTATACAGTTTTTAAATGAAGCAATTCCTTAGTTCCAACATTTATTTTGCTTATGCTGCATTGTTAATAAAGTACACAGGTTTGTGTGATTTGCAAATCATTATGGTCAGTATTAATTCACATTTTGCACAACGTTTCAACTTGTTTGAAATCCGGGTTTTGAAACAAAATCCTGAAAGAGACTGAAGGAAAAAGGTGAAACAGTCAGACAATCATACAAGGACGTAGCAGTCCCTCGCTAATTCACGGTTCGACTCGTACAAACTTGCTCTTTTGTGGTTTTTCAAAGCAAGAGTGGACATGACACACACATGGCTGATTGATAGATGATCCACATGAGCTGCATGGATTGTTTATTTAAAAGATTACAGTATTTAAATCGTTTATTTTTGCAGAAGGAGGGAGATTGGGAGTGAAACTTGAACTTGGTGTAGTTTGCACTGATTGAAGCCACTAGCTTGACGCTCTGAGGTGTCTTCTCTTCCTTAACACCATGCATAAAAATTCCACAGAGTCCTTAGTGAAGTCGAACACTTTACTTCATTTTTGCAAAAATCAAAAACTTGTACTAAATAAAAGGAACTAGATAGACATAGAGGGAGAGGTTAAAAAAAATCTGTGGCTCTACTCTGCACCACGTAAACACCGGTGTATAATACGCTCTGGTGTATAATACGCTTTGGCCAATATTTGAAAATAAATCAGAAAAATCAGTAGATAATACGCTTCGGTGTATAATACGCGCTGCCGTGACAGTCTTTTTTATGGCCACTAGATGGCGCCAGGATACGCCTCCAGGTACAGTCTGCAGGTAAACAGACTACAGGGTGCATTAGCGCCCATAGCGGCCGAAACTGGTACTGCACCATTTTTAGGCCAAAATGAAAAACAGCGAATCAGAGCCAAAAATGGGTCTAAAAATATGGGAAAAAATCTGTAGATAATACGCTTCGGTGTATAATACGCAGGACATTCAAATGAGCAATAAAAGTGCGTATTATACACCGGTGTTTACGGTAATTGTTTGACCATAAACCACCCCCATACAGGTAATCATCAAACCAAATTTTACAGTGCTACTGGTAAATAATATAACTCAAAAGCTCTAATAAATCTTACATTTCAATCATTTTATCTTTATAAAAATAAACTAAATATCACACTTATATCTTTATCGTTTTAAATGAATCTCAGTGTATCACCTATGAACTCCAAACTATATAGTACATTTGTTAACCATTATAAACTGCATTTAGGCTCCAACACTTGGACGCCATACTTCACGGTGTTTCCACTTATCATGGGGGGCGTGGTCCCTCAAATAAACAACACAACTGTACTCAAAGAAATTTGAGCGTTTAAAAATGAAACTGCTCAGTTTACTTCTGTTTTTGTTGTTGTTGTTGTTGTTTTTGGACAATTTGTCACCTTCATGAGGATTTGTCTCCATGCCGGTGCATTCAGTGTGCCTGTCAGTTTCCATACTTAGCCTGATCCTCCTGGAATGACTCCGTAACAGACATCTGCCATCGTCTTTTACTAATTAACCTCATTACAGCTCCTTTTTTTTTTACCAGAAACTGGGTTAGATCTGTGTGACTTGGCCTTCAGTTTGTGTGTATTCCTGATGTTGTGCCCACAACAGGACAAAGCAGCGAGCCACAAAGCCAAAAGTCATGTCAGCACTGCAGAATCAAAAGGACACGAGAGGTCCTTGAACACAAAAGCCAGGATTTGGCTCAACGCTGCTGCAGCGTTTGGGATGACAGTCTGAGGACTGAGCTAATTGTAGTGAATGCAAAAGTTTGGCAGCGCCTGTCTCCTATCAGATGCCAACATTATTCTGCGTGCATGTGTTCCGACTTGTGCATTCCCCTACTCTTTTATTTGAGCTCTCTATGCTTCCTCCAGGGCGTTTCGTGGAAACTGGCCGGCCATAACAGCCAAAAAGAGCCGGATTTAGTCGTTTCCCCCTCAGATTCAGAGGTCAAAACACCTTAAATCTTATTTAGCCTCAAACAGCAAGATATGCATTTTGATGTGCACAATAAACCAATTCATCCCCAAATGTCAGGTCTTGAATACAAATATAATTCTGTATTTAAACATTGTGACTCTTCGACTCAGAGCGAAGCACTAAATGGCCTCTCTAACCCAAAGCAGAGCTAATTAGGACGCCGCAAACCCAACACATTTCTCTTGCTTGTTTCCTCTCTGCATCATTATATGAAAACTTTACCCACCAACATGTACATCAGCTGCTGCTTTGTTTGTGGTGGAATTAATGATTCTGAAAATAATTCACTTTGAAAACTGAATAAAGAGGGGAAACAGGTCCTGGTGTGTGTGAGTGCACGCACGTTTCTTGATAAAGGTTCTGCAAACTTCCTCTAAATAA
>JBBPBX010011296.1:0-12029 GCA_038048925.1 Garcialebias charrua | reverse complement strand
GGGGGGGGTTAAAGCTCATTCCCCCCCGGTTGTATTATTTATGAACGGTTTTGGATTATTTAAAACGCGCGCGCAGAGAGCCAAAAAGCAAAATCCCTCGTGGCGCGTCCGTGAGTGAAGACATTTAAAACAAAATGTCTTCATTTTATTTTTGCTTGTAATATAATAAGATCAGGAATGATCTTTTAATGACGAAGAAAAACATATAAGACAGTTTTCTCTTAAACCTTTGAATAAATTTGAAGAACAAAAACATTTTTCAACTTTTGGACTGGGACTTTTTTGGCACTTTTTTTTTTCCTCCAAACGTTTTTTTATTTCTTTCCTTCCTTCTTTCCGCTCTGGCTTCAGTTTTCTGCTTTACGTCCTGACAGGAGCAGCTCCACTTTAACACACAAACAGTGAAGTGATGAAGAGTAGGAGGAAGAGCAGCTCCTCCAGTATTGAGGTGGAAGTACAGTATAGTGAGAAGCAGCAGGTTAGATGTTTGTCTCTGCAGCTCAGTGTGACCCTTCCTTCCACGCACACACGCGCGCGTTTGACCCCAAATTGAGCTCGGATTACAAAAAAAAAGAAGAAGAAAAAAAAAAAGAAGGGGCCACACTTTGCTCTGCGTGACTCAAAGGTGAAAATGCGTGGAGAAGCGGTGCGAGGTAATGTTAAGTTGTGAGCTTCTCTTCCGGTTTGGATAGTGAAGCACTTTCATATTTACTTATTTTTTATGAACAGGAATGATTTATCTGGCAACATTTAAAGCTAACCTTATAACAAAGCCTAAACTTAACCATTCACCTTTTATTTGACCCTTGAACCTCAAACAAACCATAATGAGAGCACCCTGCACACCAAAAATGACGAGAAGGGGCGACCCGACGCATCAAGTATGTGACGCGGAGGGACCCTGACCCTTATCATCAATATATGACGAGTAGGGAGTGAGAACATGTTGTTAATCCACCTGACACCTGCACTTTGGTAGTTGGAGCAGTTTGGTAAATGAGATTCTTTAGTTTAGGCCGCGCGTAATCCTCCTCCAGAACCCAGAAGTGGATCCGGATCCGGCTGAGTGGATCACTTTGTTTCTCCTCCGCAACAGTTTGAATACTCAGAAACAAAACGGAAGTAAAACAAATTAAGGCAGTTTTTTTCTGATTTGGTGCACATTAGGTCGCTCCAATTACAGCCACGCGCGTAATTACGCACGGAGGCCTGCGCGCAAATTGCAGTCGCCCACTTCAGAAGAATGTTTCCCCTTTGGCGTGTCACGGATCCACGCGCGCTGCTGCAGCCTCGGAGGCACAGAGGAACTTTGTCTGGTCCACTTTTGAGTTTCCCCAGAACAGCAACAGGTCACGTGACCACTCGGACCAGTTTGCGTCCCACCAGCTCCGTCAGTCCGCGGCTCGTTCAGCACCTCCTCCTTCTCCTCCTTTGGTTATTATTCACTCTGCTCCCGCTAGGGGGCGCGCTCAGGCTGAGAGCCCTGCAGCAGCGTGCGTGCGCGCGCGTGCACAGCCCAAACTGTGTGTTCACTGGACTAAAGGTGTGTGTGAGTGTGTGTGTTATTGTGATGCAAAGATTTCAACACTTGTTCCATCAGCTCGAGTCAATAAATCACTGAAATTAGCTCCATTAAGTGTTTTTTATTGTAAAATATGAACTCTACATCAAATGTTTACTCCAGTAGTTTTCCAGATGTGCATTTCTAAAATGCAGGTCTGCATTTAAGATAAACAGAGCACTTTAATCTGCATCATTTAGTCAACAAATCTGAGCAGAACTAAAAGTCAGCTCCTCTTCAATGGGCGTGCATTGTTGGCCTTTTTTCAGACACTTCGGCTGTTTTTCAGAGGTAAACAGTTTGCAGCTGTTTATATACATGTTAGATGTTTTCAACACCTATTTACATGTTAACCAACAATATGATAAATAATTCCTATTTATTTCTGGTTTTATGCATTGCAATTAATACTGAGTTTTTTTTTTTGGACTGGAGTCTGAACACCTGATTAGGTGAACCTGTTCTCCCTTTTAACTCCAAATCAAACTAAAACTTTTAATTTTATTTATTTATTTTTTACTTTGTACAAGTTACTCAGTCAGATTTTACTAAACTTGGAGTATTTTAAAATCACGTTTCCTCATTTAAAACACATTTTTTTTTGTGTTACGTTTTTTTATTTTATTAGTTGAGCCTCATTTGTGCAACAAAGGCGTTTTACAAATTAAAGCAAAAATATCCGACACAGGATTCATTCAACTTTTATTTATACAGGTTAATCCCATTGAGTCTCAGGGACTCTTTTACAAGAGACCTGATTGAAAAAAGAAAAAAAAAATCATAGGAATGATAGACATAAAAGTGTAAAGTAAAAGAGCATCATTGTGTGAAATTAATGGATTTCAAATATATCAGAGGAGCCTGAAAATGAAAAAGTTCTTTTCAGACTTCTTTGGTTGTGTTTGAAAAGAAAGCAGGAAACGAGTGGAGCAAGTCTGCACCATTTACCACGTGTAGAAAACTTTTAAATGAAGTATTTGTGCATCAGGTTATGTGGCTGCTCTTGTTGAAGTAAAGAAATGAAAAATGAAGTTATTGATATCAGATTCTTGACCTGGAGCTTTAAAAAGTGCATCATCCGTCTGCAGGGTTGTTATGTGCAGCAGCTGGACGAGTTCAAAAAAAGTCAAATTTCTGAATAAAATCACATTTTCTCTTTCTGTCTTTAATTTATTTTCAATGTTGATTTAGAGTTTAGATATTTGTAGTTTTGCTCAGTCCCTGCACATTGTTTAATCAAAGAGGAAACGTACTTTCAGCATTTCACCCTGTCTGAGTGACATCGAAACATAAAGCCAAAACAGGAGTACGGCAGCCTGCTCAGGCCAAACTCCTCAAAAGAAATTTAACAACTTTCATTTGAGCTCTAGACATTTCCACCTTTCTGAACGTCTTTTCGTCTTCGTCGTCCTATTAGCGCTCTCGGCTGACTCGCACAAACTTTATTAGGTCAATCGGGCCACGGCGCCGTTTGCTTCGTCGCTGCATTGTTGGCGGCGTGCAGAAAACACGAGTGAAACCACCACAGAAATGTGCACTTTTCACTTTGGGCGTCTCCTCCGGCAGGTCCTGACCAGACGGAGCGGTGCGTGGAGTCGGACCGCACGACAAACGCAGGTCGCTCGACGTGAAGACGATGAAACATGAACTGCGGCTTTCAGTTGATCACACACAGGAAGACAGCTGCATCTTTTACATCTGTCTGTCGTTTCTTATCACATAACACGATAAGTGATGCGTCGGATCAAATCGAGCTCGTGGTGTGTGTGTGTGTGTGTGTGTTGGGTTTCTTCCAGGTCAGCTAACTGGCTTTATTCTCTCTTATGTTTATTAGCGGGGAAACACTCTGTACTGTACACGGCTGATCGTTTCAGAGGACAGATGGCCGTAGCCAGCAGGCCACAAACACAACACACACACACACACGTGTTTGTGTAAAGCAGACAAACATGTACTCGAGCGGCGTTGTGGGCTGACGGCGCTCTGATGCTGCACACCTGCTCACTAACGCTTCCTGTAGCAACCACATAATAAACCGTCGTTTCGACATCCCGTTGAATCGTTTCCTGCAGATCTTCAGACGACTCAACCTGGATTTTATTCTCAGGTTCAAAAGTCACGAGTCGAAAACCCAATTTTCTGTTCGACGTTCCCCGTTTATTTAGCTCCAAGGCTCATCCTTTCAAGAGCTGATGATGACGATGAACAGGCTCAGTGCTTACATCATGAACTGTTCAGAACAAGCACAAACTAAAACTGAAAAAATAAAATTCGTAGTAAAGGCAGCCACAAAATTCTTTAATGTAAAAGAGTTATCCTGTGAAAGGTGAAGGAGCATCTGAAAATGAGGCTTCTCAAAAACTCTAGGACAATGGAGAAGAAATATTGTTCGGTATGGGGAATTTACTGCACATAACACTTTATAGGGAGATTTAGATTATCAAAATGGGGGAATAAGAATGTATAGAAATTTGGTTTAGTGTTGGGAATATTAAAAGTCATAAATTTTCATTTGTACGCATTTAGAAAATATTAGAATAGACTTACTTCCAGAACAATGGAGAAGTTATATAGTTTTGGTATGGGGAATTCATTATAGGGAGATCAAGATGATCAAAATGGTGAACTAAATATGTATAGAAAGAAAGGGTTAAAGTAAATTGGATGTTAGGGAGTTCTAAGACAACTGCGCATTTTGAATAGAATAAAAAAACATCTAGTCCATACTCCAATCTGGAAGGTGGCGGTAATGCACCTATAAGTTGTTTGCCAACCGCCATAAAACAACAAAAAGAAGAAAAAGAAGAGGCTCAGTGTGAATCTTCTTCAAGTTTCCCCCCATCACTGACCATTTCCTATAAAACTTAAACTAAACCAATCTAATTCAAATCATTTTTTTTTCTGCTTAGACACTTTAACCTGACAGTTTGCAGTTTGTGGTTTAAATCCAATTTGAAGAATTTCATTGTCTTCTGTTAAAACCCTTGGATTGTGTATAGGAGGCACAGGGTGCAACAAAAATTGTGAACAAAGCTAATAACTCAAAAACAGCGTCATTTGTTATTACAATAATTTAATCATCTGAGAGTTTGGGGCGTTACAGACAGGACGGGAAGCCATGAACTTCACAATGCCCCTTCTGGCTAGAAAACCAAAATCATCTCTTACCTAACAAAACACAATCTACAGTTTAAGCTCCCTGGCCACAAAACGAGAAAAGTTAGTTAAAATAAAACGGTGGAGAACTCCTCCCAAACTTCCCATTCAAACAAAGCTTCTTCAATTGAACTGTCCGCAGAAGTTAATAAAGATCAACTCAAAGTTGCTAAAACTATTTTTATACACAGTTCAGTTCAGAGTCAACCACACTTCAATGCTCAGAACCAAGTGCTCAAGGATCAAGGGGCGTGGTGCTGGATCACTGAAGCTTTTATTCAGTCCACTGATGAGGAGGAAGTGATTCCAGGTGTGCAACATGGTGAGACAGCAGACCAGTAAATAATTGAATTTCACATTTGACACATTTAAGGCGATTATTTTGTGTTCATACTGCAAACACCTGCCTTAAACTGAGAAACGAGCTGTAAAATCCTGTCTGCGCCCCTTTCTTCTGAACAGAAACAAACACTAAATATAATTTTACCATCGTCAATTTATCAACTGATACAAACTTTTCGGAAAAAAATGAACATGGCTTCTTTTTATTTTATTTTAAGTTTCTTATTTTACAATGAGCCCCAATGAAGGTCAGATTCTGCAGGGGAACAAACTTCTGTACAACACCCGCTCACATCGGAACTGTTAATTCATTTGTGTGATTTTTATAATGAGCGTCCAATCAGAGCAGAGACCTGCAGGAATGTGAGCAGCGTCGCAGATTCAGTGCTCGGTGTTTGGATCAGTATCTTTTGTCTGAATCCTCAACATGATTCCTTTTGTTGTGTTTTGGTCATTCCCCCCCCCATCTTTTCATCAGATTATAATAAAACAAAAGCAACCCGGAGTGACACGTAAACACCCGAACGAGCCTCTGCAGGCAAAAATGACCACATCAAGTTTCCATGAAATTGACTCAACACAAGATAATACATGAATTATTAAGTGTAAGAATGACAAAACTGATTCATCCAGCTGTTTATAGAAGTGTAAAAGTCCACCACGCTGCAGACAAACACAACACACCGAAGTTGTGAGGAGTAAACCTGTTGCAGATAACTTTCTGCATTTTAGTTTGCGTGTTTTAAAAAGTCTGACCTGCTGTTCTGTAAGTTGGACAAACAAGCTTCTACTAATGAGATGTACCGTACGTTCCGGCTAAAAAGTCGCACCGCCCTATATGTTGCATTAGTCCAATTATGTCCAATGAAGTGGAAAAATCCATAAACGTGTCGCACCTCCGTATACGTTGCATCTATTATGCGTCACCGCTGACGCGTCGCATATGTTACGCGTCAGCGGTGACAACCCGGAAATGTGGGCCGGTGTTTTGCCCAAAATGGATTGGCTGCCAAATGGCCACAGGAGCGTGCACGGTAGGACTTTAACAAGATTAACACTTAAAAACAATTATTTGTTTGCTGAAAATTATAGCAAAGATGTGTCTGAGCTGAACTTTTCCTTAATAAATGCACGTAATGGTCAAATCAGCTGAATAAAAAAAATTGTTTTGCTACGTCGGTGCTGTGAAGCGTGCACGAGCAGCGAGCCGATACGCTTCATTTCTTTAAAATTTAACAAGATAAACACCTAAAAATATATATGTTTAATAATAATAATAATGTATTTTTCTGTCATCTGTGTATGTTTCCCATACACAGACGAAATTCGTCTCTGCATTTAACCCAACCACCACCAGGTGGTGCAGTGAGCAGCCAGAAAGCGCCCGGGGAGCTGGAGAATTAGGTGTGCACTCATAGACACCCCAAGGTGTGTAGTGGCCGGGGCGCGAACCCGCGTCCTTCGGGTCCCCAGTCGAAAGCTCTGCCACTAGACCATCTTGGCTCCTATATACAAGATACAAGATACAAGATACAAGAGATTTTATTAACATTGCACCAATTTTCATCGATACAGCGTGATTATGTATACACAGTCATCCAGGAGAGGGTTTGAGTGTGTAAAGCTGCTGCCTTATCAAAACACATGACATGTTCTTCAGCGCGGCCTCTCTCATCCGTCTCAGGATGAAGGTCAAAGGTGGGAAAACAGGGAAAGAAACCATGGGGGTTACAGCGTTGATATTAAAAAAAAATGAATCACATTTTGTCTGCAAGACACCGCATGACCCAGCAAAAACCATATCATAAGCACATTTAGCACAGTTACATGTTGCATGGTGAGACTGAGGCAGGGAGGATCTGTCCATGACACATTCCGGATGCCTCCGATAACGCTCAGATATGTTTGCTGACATTATAGCAAAAGTGTTTCTGAGCTGAACTTTCCTTTAAAAATTAACGTAATGTTCAAATCAGCTGGATTTAAATTGTTTTGCTTTGACGGTCTTCCAAACGTGCGCGCTACGAAAATAAATTATAAATAAATTGAATTTTAGCTCAAACATCTCCTAAAGCTAATCAGTTGTAAATGTCCATCCAGTGAGTACTTTCTGTAAGTTTCATCAAAATCTGTCCTGTGGTTCTTGAGCTGGGAACGGTCGTGAACCCTAGCGGCCGAAAATGGTACTGCTCCATTTTTTCGTCAGAATGAATGAAAACGGTCATATCTCAGCCAAAATTTGGTCTAAAAAGATGGGGAAAAATCCCTAAATATGTCGCTTTGCCATATAAGTTGCAGGACATGAAAATTAGTAAAAAATAATTGCCGACTTATAGGCCGGAAAATACGGTACCTGTGAGGTGAATCAGGAGTTGTTCAGGTTCAAACTCCCGTGGAAACTTCTGAATCTAACTCCTGTCTTCTGCTTCTCTCGTCTTCAGCGGAGGCCGAGCACCCAGATGGCGCTCTGCTTTCTGACACGCCGTCCCTCCACGCCCTGGGCCTGCACCCTCTGGACCCCAGCTTGGCCCACACGCTGCCCCCGGGCCTCCACACCGACCACGACCTGCTGACCTGCGGCCAGTGCCAGATGACCTTCCCGCTGGGCGACATCCTCCTCTTCATCGAGCACAAGAAGAAGCAGTGCCAAACGCCGCCGCTGCCCAACGGCTGCTACGACAAGGTGCGCGAGCGGAGAGGAGGAGGAGGAGGGGGCCTGCAGAGCCTTCGTCACTACGCCCAGCGGGGGGAGCTCAGGAAAGTGGTGGAGCCGGTGGAGATCGGCATCCAGGTGACACCAGAGGAGGAGGAGGTGGGAGGAAGAGGTGAAGGAGGTGAGAGGGGGGAGAAGACGCTCGCCAAAGGAATTTGCCCCAAGCAGGAAAACACACCAGCAGGTAGGCCAGACCAACACACTGCCTCGTTCCTGGAAAGTTTACCTAAAAATAAATAAATATAAACAAATATACATATGAGAAAATATTAATATTAAAAATGTGCAATGGTGATCTGATAACGTCTGCTTTCTATTGCTGTTTTTGAAGCTTTTATTGGCATCATATTTGAGTTTTTGGGCAACATTTTGAGACGATTGACGCATGCGAGCAGAAATATTAATTCATAGATAGTTTCTATTTCTATTTCTATTTCGATCTGGTCCTTCTTCAACTTCAACTTCAACTTTATTATTAGGCCCCCGAGGGGCAATTCATTTACAGCAGGTAATGATAATGGCAGTGAGACAGCCAACACATTCATACAACTAAAATTTAAAACAAGATAAAGTAATGAAAAGAATAAAATGAATAAAATGAATAAAAAGTACCTCCATAATAGATAAAAATACATAACATTTTGGAAGGTACAACTTGAGAGGAGCAAACAGTTCATCCTTAAAAACATTTTAAAAGGTACAACTTAAGAAGAGCAGTCTGTTCATCCTTAAAAAAACATTACTTAAGATTCAAGATAACAATAGGAAATGAGATAATTTTGAAAATAATTTTTGTTTAAAAATCTAATGACTGAGGGGACAAAGGTTGTACCGCTCAGTGTCAGCTCTGATTTCATTCTGTGACATTACAAAAGATGCAGCTTCGAAGCCAACTTCCAAATAAGTTTCCGAGAACAAGACAAGTCATTGCTATTGTTCAATAGATTTACAATAAAAACTTTAAAACCAACTTTGGGGCAGAAAAGGGTTCAGATGAAGAAGACCCACAGAACCCTGGAACATGAGCTCAGACGTGACGCCTGTGTCTGGACACTTTAAACACATATTGACCCCCAGCTGAACACGTGAAGTGCTTTGATTGACAGATTTGATGACATGTTGAAGACAATGAGGTCCGACCACGTTAACTCACATGTTAATGCTTCAGTGGAGCAACACGTCGCACTTGGCTGTGGCTGTTGGAGATTAGCTGCTAACTCAAAATTATGAGAAAATACTCAAATTATCTGCTGCAGTCTCACTGATTTTTGTGTTTTCAACCGAACAGTGAGCACTGTGGCCTTGTTTTGCATGGAGTTTTTTTTATTTTTATTAAATCATGGCTAATATTTATGTGCACAACTTACAGAACTGCATTGGCCAAGCTGGTGCAAGTGCTCCATGGAATGTTGGTGAAGACTCTCAGTCATCCAGGTCTTGATCAATCAAAAAAAAAAAAGTTTTACAAAACAACTGGACTTCAGAATTGACCAGGGGTCTGTAACCTGCGGCTCTGGAGCCACATGCGGCTCTTTGGTCCCTCTGCAGCAGCTCTTTCAATCTTTGACCAAAACTAACATGCAAAGTAAAACTGAATTTTATTGGTTGTAACAACTAAAAGAGCTAGTTTTAGCAGTTTTCCTGTAATTTCTTTAGCTAATATGTGAATACAGTAGTCCCTTGTTGATTGCGGGGGTTCCGTTCCCAGCCCGTCTGCGATAAGTGAAAAACCGCACAGTAGTAGTAGTTTATTTTAGTATGTAAATATTAGTGCATTTTAAACACTTCCTACACTCTTGCAATATTCTAAATAATAATAATGCATTTTATTTGGTAGCGTCTTTCAAAACACCCAAGGACACTTCACAGCATTAAAAACACAATAAAAACAACATAAAATAACTATATAAAAAAAAAATTAAAGTGAGACAATGTTTCTAAACTCTAAACGTTCTAAAAGAACACAGAATGTCATAATCTCAGCTCTGCTACCTGCCGCTATCGGCCACGCCCACTTCTCCATTGCAATTCATTCAACCTTTATTTATACAGGCTAGTCTCGTTGAGTCACGGGAACTCATTTACAAGAGGGACCTGTCTCACTCACACCAAACAACCATCCACTCTCACACTCACACCTAGGGTCAATTTAGAGTCACCAATCAGCCTAACAAGCATGTTTTTTGGTCTGTGGGAGGAAACCGGAGTACCCGGAGGAAACCCACGCATGCACGGGGAGAACATGCAAACTCCACCCAGAAAGGCCCCGGACCGGGATTTGAACCGGCAACCTTCTCGCTGAGAGGCAGCAGCTCTACCAGTTGTGCCACCGTGCTGCCCAAATCACTGAGCAATCACTGGCAGGTGGCAGAGAGCTGAGATCACGACACGCTGCAGGAGGGAGCTTCTCCCTCCACCTGTGGGCAGCACAAAGGTGCAGCAGGTGCTAGCACTTTGAGATTTTTATTAATGAAAAGTGTGGTATAAATTGAATTTATTATTATTATTATTATTATTATTATTATTATTAAATAATTTTAAAATATTTTTTTAAATAAAAAAATTCATGCCAATCGTGCGGCTCTTCCATCAATCAGCCAATTGTGTGTCATGTCCAGTATTACTTTGAAAAACCATGAAAGAGCAAGTCCACGAAAGTCGAACCATGAAGTATTGAGAGACTACTGTACTAGAAACATTACAAGGAGTAAGATATACTTACTTTCACTTTGCACTTTTTTTCTTCAATGTAGGATACTTCATTTTTCTTTCTCTGCTTTACTTTTTAGAAATTGGGCAAACAACATTTTATTTTTTCCCCTTGCTTACAAGAATCACATCTTATATTTTGTCTTAAAATGTAAAAATATCATCCATCCATCCATTATCTTTTACCCGCTTTTTCCATTTTGGGTCACAGGGGTCACCGGTGCCCATGTCCTGCAGCAATCACTCTGCGAGGGGCGGGTACACACTGGACAGGTCGCAAGTCCATCCCAGGGCCACATAAAAACATCAGTAATGTTAAAAATCATTAGATATGTTTAGTTTTATAATGTCACCCCTATGGGCCAGAAAAAAACCTCCAACAAACTTGAAGTGGTCCATGGACCACCAGTTGATGATGACAACTGTACATGTTATTGCGGCTCCAGACACATTTAATATAGTGAACAAAGGGGCATAAATCTTTTGATCATAAATATTGCAGACCCCTGGAACAGACATTTAGGTGTTTATTTTTATTTATTTCTATTTATTTTTCTAATTTTGTGTGGACTAGCTAGAGGCAGGTTCGAGACATCCACAACAAATTAGGATAAGCTCAAACACCCACAAAGACTCTGCAAATGTTTCAAGAGAAAATCGTTGAAGAACTAATTTAACGTGCATCAACAATGTGCACCTCTGCAGCTCAAGAAAGGAAATTAGGAACTCCAAAAATGAATGCAGTTCGCCAACTGGTCACCATCTTAGGGAGCTATCACCTTAAGAGACGAGAAGGACGGTGAAGAGGGAGGAGTGGGACGAGCACCACGGAGCTCTAAACCCCCGCAAGGACTCGGCTGTTTGAAACTAACTGTGACAGAGAGTCTCACCCTGGTTCTTGTGGAGAAATCCGGCCTAAGCCATCTGCTTAAAAAAGGTGAAAAGCTCATTAAAATTCAAATAAGCAAAGCCAGGACAGAAAACACAGCGAGAAGGAAGACGACACAAACGGGGATTAAAAAGAGGCAAGTTTCTCCTCGTTCACAGAGGGTAAAGCTGTGCTTTTACTTATCTCTAAACCCAGTCCACGTGAAGACACAAAGACGAGAAAGGCTGAATATTTCCAGAACTCTTGATTCTTGCAGGTCAAAGAAACCTGCAGCTCTCAGAACTGAAATCACTCACAAATATGCAATTAAATTAAACCGTTCTGTAGATCAAAACTGGTCAAAAAGACATCTGGATGTATAGGATCAGGCCTATACAGTGGTTTAGACCTTGTTTATAGAGAAAGGCAGTCCCCCCGGCCCCCCAAAAATATTTTTTCAACATATTCTTGTAAACATGCCACCATTTCTAGAAATGTCTTCATCCAAATGAAAATGACCCAAAATGCTGTAGTTACTAAGCCAGGCTTGTGTGGAGTGTAATGTCGCCACCAAAACAGGAAACAAGGCGCGGAGCGTAAAGCTTACACATTGGGTGCCAAATCAAAACATTAAGAAGAGGATGGCCTCAGGGTGCAGGTTAGACTGGAGGTGAGCTGTG
>JBBPBX010011295.1:18673-56251 GCA_038048925.1 Garcialebias charrua | reverse complement strand
GAGCAGGCAGGGATGGGGACACCGTGCGCTCCAACACAATGGCTTCAGGCTCGACAGAAGTCATAAAAGTTAAAAATTCAGGTAAGTTCGCCCATGTAAACGTGTATCTGATGAGACAGCGGGAGATAAACAGAGCGCGAGCTGGTCATGTGACCGGGCCTGTTTTTGACGGTGCCCTGTTAGCAGCTAGCTCAGCAAGCTAACGTTCAGCGTGAAAAAGCGCATTCATTATCTGATATCCTTCAAGTATATTGTTTCATCAATTGATACTTGACATTTTATGATTTGGTGGACTATAA
The DNA here is from genome assembly GCA_038048925.1 of Garcialebias charrua. Taxonomy (NCBI): domain Eukaryota; kingdom Metazoa; phylum Chordata; class Actinopteri; order Cyprinodontiformes; family Rivulidae; genus Garcialebias; species Garcialebias charrua. The sequence goes on along the minus strand of JBBPBX010011295.1, from coordinate 55,952 downwards.
TATTCTTTTAGTAATGTATAAAGCTCAAAATACGATACTACCTTCAAATATTCAAACGCTTTTTGTCAGAAGGAAAAGTTGTTATAATTTAAAGAGAACTGACATTTTTGTAAAACCAAAGTACAGAACCAGTTAAAAGAGTCGGTCTACATCAATACAGGGGATAAGTTTGTGGAATATTTTGGAAAACGGTGTAAAAAAAGTAGAGTCTATATCTATATTTTAAAAAATGATTAAGAATAACTTATTGAAAAGATATATTTAAATTTTTGTTAAATTTGAAATGTAATTAGAAATGTAAACGTATGATGAGTTCTTTATTTCGTTATACAGTACTACTTATAGATGATCATTGTATTAAATTGATTATTTGAACTGATTTTTTTTTTTTTAAAGGGAGCAGATATGATAAGATTTTTTTCTTCTTCTGCTTCCTTTCATTTTAGATTTTTGTTTGTTTTTTTCTTTCTTGTTTTTCATTATTGTGAATTGTAATTGCAACTTCTTGCTTCAAATCTAAAATGAATGAATAAAAAAATTTTTTTTGTCAATAGTGATATGAATGAATACAGAACCAGTAACACACACGTTTCGTGCAAGCTGATTTTTTTTAAACTAGCGGTGTTTAATATTTATTTATTAACTGTCATGTGAAGTTCAGACAGTAGTTAGGAAGTTCACTTAACTTGTTTACTATTGTGTTTATGAAACAAGAAAAAATAGAAATGGTGAAAAGAAAAGTCATACATTTGCTTGCTTTATTGTAATCTCTGCTTTAAATAAATCTGACATTGTTTATTATAAAACAGATTGATTTATTGCTTCTGTTTGTTGAAAAATACTTGAGAAGGTATTAAAAAAATAATCGCATTTTAAATCGCAATCCAATTAATAGAAAAAAAATCGCAATTAGATTATTTTCCAAAATCGTTCAGCCCTAGTGGGAACGGTCAGTGGAGCCTAGCGGCCGAAAGTGGTACTACACCATTTTTTTTGCCAAAATGAAAAACGGTCATATCTCAGCCAAAAATTGGTCTAAAAATATGGGAATAAATCCATAAATATGTCTCGTCGCCCCATAAGTCGCAGGACATGAAAATTAGTAAAAAAATACGGCGACTTATAGGCCGCAAAATACGGTAAGCTTTGACTTGTTATATAGTTGTTAACGGTTGGCGGATGTGCATGGATGAATAAAAGGGGCAGAAGATCGTAGCTGAGGGGGTGACCATCAAAGCGTATTAAATCCCAGCTTCTGCCTGCATTCTGCATTATTCAGACATGGACCCTGCTCTGACATGTCGTATATTTTGTGATCTCACCTGTTTGGGTCGTCGGCTGCGCGCGTCTACTGATGAACGTCCATTTGGGCTGATGGATCACTGGCAGTCGTCCATCTGAAGCTTAGCTGAATGTTTTACCTCTTTCAACTGGCGGGTCAGCGTGCGGTCAAACGGTCGCGTGCGGCTGATGACAGTATGGCAAGCCATGCAGCCATATAATTGGATTGTCCGCTGACTCAATCAAAAGCCCGACCTCGACCCAGCCAGCACATCAAGCACATTATTATGGCCCAGCCCGGCCCTAATCTGGGTCGGGCGTGGCCGGGCTCCGGGTTCAGCTTAGCAATGACAGCTCCACTAAAGACACCTGCTCAAAATGTCGCAGGTGTTTCTCACTGGATGAGCATTTATGTTTCTCACTTAAAGGAACTTGTCCAGATGACCTGATTTAACCTTTTTTGTTGTTATCTTGGATGACTGAGCTTACAAACCTTTTTCTGGCTGTTTTGGCCTTGATGTCCTCAAGCTGTTTCAGTGAGTAGCAAGTTTGCCACCTGGCCTAAAACAGTTGATTGTTGTGCATGATGAATGGTTTTTCATGTGTTAAATCTGGTACTGTATCTGAATTCAGCAGGAGGCTCGATGAGGACAGATTTGAGTTGGCAGGCCACAGACTGATCAAGTCTATTGGATGAACGATGAAACGTTTCTCCCTAAGAGAAACTTGTTCATTTGACTTGATTTAACATTTTTTGACTGAGCATTTAGCTCATTTTAGATCGTAAACTAGTTTTATTCTGTAACGTGTTAAAACTTTACGTGTCCCATCTAATTAGTCTATGATGAAGTCCTTTTTGCACTGTTTAGTCTTGTTTTTCAGTGAAGTATACATACTTTATTAAGCACTTTTCAAACATACAATTCATTTATATGGCTGGTAAAATATGACTCTGTGTTAAAGGGGGAGAAGGTTGATTTTAAACACATCCTATGATGCTTTGGAGCATTTTATGACTCATCCATTACAGAGAAACTAAGAAAGCGTTAAATTTTGGTTCAGTTCTGATCTCGACCTGCTGTTTTAGAGATGCTCAGTAAATGGCTGGTTTCTGCACATATTGTCCCGGTGCTGTCATCATTCTAGTGCAGTCATTTTTAAAGTTATGCTTGTCAAAAAGTTCTCAATAGTTCGTACTTTGTCAGCTGTGACATCAGCCGTAGAGCACAGAGTAATGGAGGGAGAAGAAACAAATGAAACAACTCCTGCAGAAGTGTCTTACTTGTGTTAAAGTGCATGTTAGCTAACATCAAACCTCTGCACTTTTGCATGACATTTGTTTAATTCATCACTGTTTTCTTGACTGATCAATGTCTGTGTTACCAAGCAAATGTAGGTGCCCTTAGTCTTTTTTATTTGCTTTAAAAAACATTTTTTAATTGGGATCAGCCCGAATCAAATTCTTTTCTTCCTCCAAACTGCGGCTCTATTACTGATTTTGCGGCTGATACTGTACTGTTGATAACCGTTGGACAGAACATCACTTCAAACACACAAACCAACTTTATTCTGGAGTTTAATATTTCTAAAACCATCAATTTACCAAAACATTCAACTCAGTCCAGTTTGATATAACGCCAACTGTCACAACATAAGTTGTCTCAGGGCACTGAACAGAAACATTCACATACAGTTACAGTACATAAAAATCAATTACCGGTAGTAATGTTAATTATCTAAGTGTCCCTGGGCAAGACGCTGAACCCCTCGTTGCCTCCAATGTGTGTCCCATCGGTGTATGAATGTGATAAAGCTCTGATTAGTCTCTTTAGAATGATTTGTTCAGTTAGCTTTATAGAGATCTAGTAGATGATGTATGTATGAGTAAATGAGGCACAGATTGTGTTGTAAAGCACATTGAGTGTCTTGATAAGATAGAAAGGTGCTATATAAGTACAGTCCACTTACCATTTATCTAAGGAAGCCAGCAGATTGTGTCACAGTCTCCCATCCTGAGCAAGCACAAAGGCAACGGTGGAAAGGAAAAACTCTCTTTTAACAGGAAGAAACCTCCAGCAGAAAAAAAATAAATGCCTAGATTCCCAGTCTGGGTCTTGATCAGCTCAGAATATCCATCATTTATTTAAAGGATTTATATTTTGTCCACTTTGTAGCAGCAGGATGATCTTCAGAGACACATTTGATCCATTTTGACTTGTTTATGTTTTGTGTAAACAGACTAGAGGCATAAACAACAACAAATATGAGTGGTGGGAGAATGAAGGCAGCTTTTCAACAGTTGGTGTTTGTTGATGTTTGTTTATTGCTGCATCATTCAGATCTGACCCTGTAAACAGTTTTTTATTTTTTTATTTTTTAAGACTTTAATACTTCTGCGTCGTGTCAGTCCTGGTTCAGCTCTGGTTTTTGTTGCAGGTATGTCAGGACATCAACACAACCTGGGCATGGGAACTCGAACAGAAGGGGTACAAGCAGCTGACGATGGAGTGCAAGACGGGAATACTTAAAGTGAGAACTCAGTGTTTGATCTTTCTAGCTTGTAATGATGCTACTGTGTTTTTCTGCTCTCATGAGTTAATTGAAGTTTTAAACTAAAGCTCAAGAAGAAACACTTGTCACTTTAATAATATCACTGATGGCTTAGTGACAACTTATAAACTTTTTTCTAGTTGTAAAGTTCTGAAAAACTGCAAACAAAACATAAATGAAGTTATTTTTGAATAACGAGGTACAGTCAGGGTTCCTGGATATTTTTATTAACAATAATAGAACTCAGCCTCAACAATAATTGATATTCAAAGCTAGATTAGAACTAAATATGAACGTGTGGCTCACATTCTGTTTGACCTGTAAAGTATAAAAATAATAATGAATTGCTCAAATCAGAAGCCAGGCACCGAGTAGTCCCTGCCTGAATACATGTTTTGATTTATCTGCGTGTTTAAAAGTTTCCAGACTCGGCAGGTCCTCTCGTGTTCTCCTGGTTTACGTTTAAGATGAATGAATTTGTTCGTGCTCTTTCTTCAGTATCTGTGCGAGTGTCAGTTTGACGACAACGTCAAGTTCAAAACCGCCATCAATGACGAGGACCCCGATAAAATGCGCCTGCAGCCAATTGGCCGGGACAAAGATGGGCAGATGTACTGGTTTCAGCTGGACCAGGACGACAACGTGCGCGTTTACGTGGAGGAGCAGGACGACTTGGACGCGGCATCGTGGAAGTGCATCGTCAGGTCAGCACAAAGATTAACGCTCGAACATTTTAAAATGCAAATCAAATCATAACATTTGCAGAAAAATCCTTAGATTTTCATGCATGTTTATTTAAAAATCAGTACCATATTTTCCGCTGTATAAGTCACAGACTTTTTGCATAAATTAGCATACCCCGCAACTTACACAGCAAAGCAACAGGTTTGTTTTTTTCCCACCATATTTATAACCCAATTTTTGGCTGAGATCTGACAATTTCATTCATTCTGACTGAAAATATTGAACACTACCATTTTCAGCCACTAGAGGGAACTCGACTAATATTGCAAGCCAAATGTCTCATTAATGGGTAGTGGCTATTAATGAGACACTTGGCTTACCATACTCCTGGAGCAAACGCCGAATCAACTGCATTTCGCCGCACCACCCAGGTGAAATGCAGCTGATTTGACCATTCAAGTGCATTTATTAAGTAAAAGTTCAACTGAGACACACCTTTACTATAATTTTGAGCAAACAAATAATTGATTTTAGGTGGTTATCTTGTTAAATTTCGAAGAAATGCACAATGAGTCCTCCATCTGTGCACTCCTGCTTCTGCGAATCGGCTTTTGAAATGCAGCTGATTTGACCATCAAAGTGCATTTATTAAGGAAAAGTTCAACTGACCTTTGACCTCAACCTTTGCAATAATTTTGAGTGAACAAATAATTGTTTTTAAGTGTTAATCTTGTTAAAGTCCTTCCGTGCACGCTCTCGCGGCCGCCATTTGATTTTTGGCACAACACGGGCCCACATTTCCGGGTTGTCATTGGTGATGCGTAACAAACGCAACGCATCAGCGGTGACGCATAATAGATGCGACTAATACGGCACCAAGTACGGTACATTAGTATTTTCTGGAAAAGGCATTTAAAATCTCTTTTTCCTTCCTTTAGAACAAGAAATGATTTGGCTGAAGTTGTCGCCTTGCTGAAGACACAAATTGACCCAGAGCTGCTGAAGAAAGACGAGGAAAAGAAAAACAAGCTTGACCATGAAGAGGACGGTGAAAAAACAGAAAATAAAGGTAAACTTTAGAATATTGGGGGAAAAAAATGTTTTTTTTAAACTAATTGCTCAGGGAAAAAAAAAAATCTGTTTTGTTATTTTTAAGTATTGGTTTGATTTTTAGCTTCTTTTTAAGTGAAAACATTTTGATGTTTTAATTTGTGCCGAAGCTTTAAGATTTTTCACTTCATTGTTAGTAACTTTGATTAATTACACGAGTAATGTGTGTAAAAAAAATATGTAGTTAATTTATCAGGAGTCTTCTTATAAAGGAGCTTTTTCTTATTTATGGAACTGATGTTTTGTTCCGAATCAACTTACATGAATCTAAACTTGAATCGTTGTGTCGATAACTTTTAGGGGACGTGAAGAAGACCGAGGGCACTTCAGACGGAGAGAGCAAGGACTCGGACAAGGTTGTTTGTCCGGAACAAAATGAAGCAACGCAGAAGGAAGAACTGAAATCAGAATCCTCTGAGACCAAGTTGTCGCTGAATGGCATCGTTGAAGGCAAACCTGAGCTAGACTCAGAAAACCGCGCCAAAGTTGAAAACATCAAAGAAGAGCCGATGGAGGTGACGGTCATCAAACCGGTGTCGCAGGAACCAACGCCGCCCTGCACGACGACGACGAGCGTGTCAGTGAAGACAGAAAAAGAAGAGGAGGCCACAAAGAAGCGTTCGGAGGAGATCCAGCACAGCATGAAAAATGACCAGCAGGCCAAAATCCCTTTGAAAAAACGGGGAAAGAAGTTCAGTGAGAACTTTGAGAAAAACGGGTCCATAACAGCACAAAACCCAGCAGCATCCGTCCTGAAGGTGGCTTCACAAGCAGAATCAACTGAACAATCACAGAAAGTACATGATCAAGTTAACGGTGAAGTTCAGCCTCTGTCAGAGAGAGAGTCGCTGAAAGAATTGGCTGCTGACAAAGAGCAGGCGAATCTTCCTCCCTCAGACCAGGATGGGCCACAGGAGAAGCACGAAGTGTGTAGGACAGAGGTTATAAAGGAAGTCAAATCACAGCAAAGTGGCTCTAGAAGAACAGAAAATGTGCAAACTGGACAAGAGGACGCTCACGAATCTTCGCAACCATCACAAGAACAAATAGCTTTATGTAAAGACTTAAATAATGGAGTGCAAAAAACATCTAATCATGAAAATCCTGAGAAAATAAAAACATCCAAATCAGCAGAAGGAATCTCTTCTACAGAAAACGAAACAAACTTACGAAAGAAAACTGATAAATTAGACAAGTTAAACTCAAATCGTGAACTCAAATCCAAAGAAGCTGAGTCGAAGGGAAGCTCGGACACATCCGAACCAAACCGGACCAACGAATCGACTCAATCGAACGCTTGTGAACGTCATGTTGACAGATCAGATCTGTCTGCTTCGAAGGGGAAGTCCGAATCCGTTACGACGACCGAGACACTGTCAGCAGACAAAGATCCTCCAGAGAAATCCGTTCAGTCCGAAGCCACTTTATCACTGCGTGTCGCTGAAAAACCAGACGAACCATCGCTCTGCGACAAACCAGAAGAAAGGGTCAACAAAAAGGAGAACATGGCACCTCCTGCTCCTGCGTCAGAATCATGTAAACCCTCTGAGGAGAGCCACGTCAAAACAACCGTTGCCAACCAGGTTTGTGAGAAAAAGATAGAACGTCCCGAAGAGGTGAAGAAAATGACCAACTGCGAGGATCGCGCCGTGTGTGATGTCACCACGAGAGGTGACTCTGAGTCCAGACTGGCCGCAGAGGAGACGCTGGACAGTAAACATGAGCCGATGAAGCCAGAAGAAGTTAAGAAAACTGAGCTGAACTCTGTTAAAAGCAAAGCGACAGACGATGCAAGCAAAGGGAATGATGAACCATCCAGTCCAATCAAGACACAAGCCTGTGAAGAAACGGATAAAACATCTAAAAGACATGAAAAAGAGAAGGAGCCTGAGAAAGACTCAAAGGACACCAGGGGAGAAAGCACAAAGGATCCTGCCAAAGACAAAAAGCGTTCAAATAAAGAAGATATTTCAAATGATCAAGGCGTAAAAAGTGAAGCGAAGGAAGAAAAGGCTCAAAACAAAAGCTCATCAGAAAATAAGGACTCTAAAGTCCAACAAATGAGCAACGACCTCGATGTCGAATCCTCAGAAGAAAGCAGCAAACGGCCGAACAAAGGACAATCCACCGATGCCTGCACAGAAAAAAGCAAAACGAAGAAGGTGGAGCGCCGCAGGGACGCTCGTCGGATGAACCGGCCTCGAGCGCATCGACGAAAAGTCGAGCTTCAGAGCGAAGAGCGCCAGGGAGACTCTGAGTCGGACACGAACGCCGGGAGGTGCCTTCGAAGATCGCCGAGGATCTCTAAACCGACGCAGAAGGCGGTGGAGATTCAGGACAAAAAGTCCGAGAAGGCCGCCGCGCCGCCTCAAAAACAGGAGGATGCCAAAGACGAGAAGGAGAAAGACGAAGAGGAGGATGAGGAGGAGACTGACATAAAGACTGTTCAAAGAAAAGCCAAAGAGAAAAAGGCTGATCAGGAGAGTCAGCCCAAACCCAAGGTAAGATAAAAGTACCCCCCCTTTTTAATTTCTGCTCGTCTTTATGGAAATGGTTACGGCTGCCATGTTTGTCTTTAGGGAAGGAAGAGGCGGAGAGCTCGTTGGTCCAACACACGGACGCGGTGGAAAAAGAAAAACTCTGAGGACGAGGATGAAAACAGCGAGGAGGAGTCCAGTGAGGAGGAGGACAGTGAGGAAGAGGACGACAGCGATGAGGACTACAAGGTTGAGCGAAGCAGAACGAGGCGGAACCAGAACCGAGCGAGACGAAGCTCGGACTCTTCGACGTCCTCGGACGACGATCTACCGCCCAACGACGACCCCTGCAAACACTGCGGTCTTCCAAATCACCCTGAGCTGGTGGGTGCTGTCAGAGGCCTACTTTGTGATGTCACTCATCTGTTCACACGTTAAGATTCATTTAAAGCAGTTTTCAAAAGAAAGAGATTGCTTTAAAACATAGGTGAAAGGAAATTACACATAAAGAAGGAAATGAGATTCAAAAAATGTTTTAACTGTGAGTTGATTCAACTTTTAAATCTAGGAGCATTTTTCTGCGTTTAAGCCGTTTATAGATTGAGATCGATTGTACAAACCAATTTAGAAATATAGTCTGAAATCAACACTTCATCATGAAGATGGATCTCATGTTCTCACCTTCTGCGCCTTTAGGAATCTTTTTTTGAGGGGAGGATTCTACCAGACTTAGGCCAAGATATAGCAAATGTGGCAATCATATAATGATCCACAAAATATTTAATAAAGTTTTTCTGATTTACAGCAGTCCCTCAATAGACTATATGCCACGGACATCCGTTCCAGCACCTCCAGTCATTGCACAGACGGCGCACTTCCGGTTAGCGGGAAAGACCCGAACATAAATGACTAAATACAATTAATAAAACATCTGCATACACACCAATAATAACTCTATACACATATAAATCCATATGAAATTATGGCAACGTTCCCCCTATGGATAGCCGCGATAAATTTCCGCCGGAACAATGGAACTCACTTGTAGTGCCGGTAGCGCGCAGCCGCTTCCCGTTTCGGGTCGTTGTCATGGTCTGCTACTAGGAGCTAACGCTAACAACAACGGAGGTGGATGGGAACCGGAAGTGGCGGATGTGGGTTGCATTTTACCGGAAGTACGTCACGACCCCCTGTGGCATACAGTCTATTATCGTGGGGGTTACGTTCCACGCACCCCCAAGATGGGTGAAAAACCACAAAGTAGGAACACTATTTATTTTATTATTATATATACTTTTGTTATAAACCCTTCCCACACTCTTGTAATGTTCTAATCTAAACTCTTAAACCTACATCATTTTAACAACATATGTATATGTGCTGTACAGTACAGTAATCTCCTTCACGTTCCGAGAACCAAATTAAGGACCATAGGAGACCGGGCTTTCAGTGTGGCTGCCCCCCGCCTGTGGAACTCTCTTCCTGACTGTCTGAGAGCCCCACAGTCTGTGGTTGACTTTAAGAGCGGCTTGAAGACCTTTCTTTTCAACCGAGCATACTCTACCTCCTCATGATTCTACTTTTGATCTTAGTTGATATTGTTATTGATTTTACTTGTTTTATTATTTGTTTTATTGACATTTAATTCTGTTGCACCTTGTAGCACTTTGAGATTTTCATGAATGAAAAGTGCGTTATAAATTGAATTCATTATTATTACTGTATTATTATTACTGCAAAAATTTACTCGCCAACTCTGCAGACCAGCAGCTCAGTTCTGGTTCTGCAGAACTTTCCCTCCAGTTCGGCAGAAAGCAGTAGCCGGAAGCACTGTTGGCTTCTGGGTAGTGTAGTTCTTTTGACTGGCCTTACAGTGTTGACTTATTGAAAGAAAACCAAAATGTCCAAAGTTTTTTTTTTTCTCAAACTTTTTATCCCGTACCGTCCCAGTCACATGAGTAATATTAAAGTTGACAATTGTTGAAAAACCGCAAAAGAACGAGTTCTGAAAGTCGAACCGTGAAGTAGCGAGGGACTGCTGTGTTTCCACGTCGTATTTTACATGTGTGTGGTTTTATGACTCGCAGCAACTCTTCAAAAACGTTAACTTGCAAACCTAAATGTGTGTGGGTGCAAAACTCTCCGTTAACGATCAGCCTGTTTCTTTGCAGATCTTACTGTGTGACTCGTGTGACAGCGGGTACCACACGGCCTGTCTCAGACCGCCCCTCATGATCATCCCTGATGGAGAATGGTTCTGCCCACCCTGTCAGCACGTACGTATCCGTCAGAGAGGCGAAGGCTGAACGAAAGGAACTGAGATGCGAACGAAGCTGAAAATGTTTCATTTATCCCACTTGTAGAAGCAACTCTGCGACAGACTGGACGAGCAGCTGATAAACCTCGACGCCGCCTTGAAAAAGAAGGAACGAGCCGAGAGACGGTGAGCGATTCTCCGGTTTTGTCTTAAATAAACCTGAGCTGACGCTATAGCTGCTTCTTCTGGGGCGGCTGTGGCTGAGTGGTTAGAGCAGTCGTCCTCCAATGCAAGAGTTGGGGGTTCGATTCCACCAGCAGTCACATGTTGAAGTGTCCCTGGGCAAGACACTGAACCCCTCATTGCCTCTGATGTGTGTCCCATCGTATGAATGTGATAAAGCTCTGATTATTCTTTGTATAGATCAGGGGTCTGCAACCTTTATGATTAAAAGAGCCATTTCTGTCCTTTCATTCACTAAATTAAATGTGTCCAGAGCCTCAAAGCATGCTACAACTGTCATAATCAACTGGTGGCCTATGGGCCACTTTAAGTTTGTTGGAGGGCGCTTTTCTGGCCAGTAGGTGTGAAATTATCAAACTAAAAACATCAGTGATTGTTAACATTTATTGATATTTTTACATATTTTTACATCTTAAGACAAATTCTATCCATCCAGTCATTCATCCATTGTCTTTACCCGTTTCTTCCTCTTTTGGGTTGCAGGGGGTCACTGGTGCCCATATCCACGTTGCAAGTCTATCACAGAAGACTGGATTCTTATAAAGAAAAAAAAAAAGACATTTTGCCAATTTTTAAAAACCTAAACAATGAACTTTGCAGACTTATGCAATTTTTTAATGTAGAGAAAATTAGTATCCTATTTTGAAGTAATAAAGTATAAAGTTAAAGTGAGTGTAATTTACTCTGTGTATTAACACTATTATCCACATATTTGCAAAGGAAATGACAGGAAAACTGTTAAAACTGGTATTTTTTTTTAAACGTAAAATACAGGTTTATGTTAGTTTTGGTCAAAGCTTGACAGAGCCACTGCAGAGGGACCAAAGAGCCACATGTGGCTCCAGAGCCGTAGGTTGCAGACCCCTGGTATAGATACAACAGAGTGCTGTAAGAATGGGTAAATGAAGCACAGATTGTGTAGTAAAAAGCTTTGAGTATCTTGATAAGATAGAAAGGAGCTAAACAAGTGCAGTCCATTTACCATTTCTTCACGGACGTGACTTTAATCAGTTTTCATTCAGCATCGGCCAGTTGAGTCTCTATTCCCTGTTCCTGCTCGGTATTTGGACCCGCCTCGGACGTGGTTCCAACCGTTGGTTGGCCCGGGGATGGACGTCCCTGGTTGAACTAAGGCTGTACTCACAGAGTCCCAGCTTTGTCGCTGTTTATTGAATTTTCAGACCCCTCTATCATTTTTGTTTTCATAAAAGCGACTAGCAACAAATGTAGCTACTTTTCCTGGTGTGTTTGGGAACTTTTAGAGGCTGCACTTGAAGGCACTGATCATTCTGCAGTCGCTGTCCTCAGCGAGCAGCGGGTGCTGCCGCAAGCTCCGCCCCCTCCCAAAGCTCAGATGATCCTGCCCACAGAGTGGAGGATACACTCCCAAAGGAGACGCACCTACACCTGAGAAGAACAGAATAGAAACCAGGACATTCGAATTATACTTACCGGTATCCGCAGAGAAGCAGCTTATGAGTTCTGTTTAATTGGAACACTTCGGCTGCTTTGCCATTAATAAGAGCAGCTTCGCTCGGCTCTCCTCTTCTCGGCTCCTCTCAGGTGGAGGGGATTTGCAGCCACTCCAGTGGCGATTGACCGGTTTCCACGCTCTGGATGAGATGGGATCGTCAATGCAAAGTGGGCGGTGTCATAGCAGGTCATTGTGTTCGAGCCACTCCACTCGTTGTGGTCTTTAATCGTCCTATTATCAGGCTTGATCTGAGCTTTCTTATAAGTCCAGATGTGGCCGTGCTGCACCATCGTCTCCAATATTTCTGTAAATATGCTCTTTTCTTGTGGCTCCGTCAGTCACGATGAGGACGTGAAGGTTCAGATGTAGTTTGCAGTTCTGCTGGGCGGGTCATTTAGTCANTATATATATATACATATATATATATATATATACATATATATATATATATATATATATATATATACAGGTAGTCCCCGACTTACGAGCGAGTTCCGTTCCTGCGAGTTGCTCGTAACACGAAAATTCGTAAGTTGGAACACGAAGCACGTGTTCTCGTAAGTCCGGATTTTCGCTCGTAAGTTGGAACATTTATGCTAGCGCTACTACGAACACTCGTTTTTCATCAAAAACGTTCATATTAGTTCATAAACATGGTCGGAAACGTGTTTCCAAACGGTTAGCTAACACACTTTCATCTAAAAACACAAAAAAGTGCTGTATTTTTTACAAATTTACTTCTCTTTCGCCAGCTCGTAAGTCCGGGACCTCGTATGTATATAATATATACAGTATATAATTTTCAAAAGCCCAATTAAAATGATATTTGGCTGCTTGATCATGCATATTATTGTGCGATTTTCATACTTTTTCAACATTTTCTGAGGAACCAAAAATTGGTATTTGTGTGATCAACCGGTCACTTTAAATGAGACTAGCGGGTCCATCAATTGTTTCTTCTCACTCACCTGTTCCATTGCTGAGATTTGATGTGTTCAGTTGTTTCCAGAAGCTGCAGCTGGGTGTGTTTCCACACTCTTCTGCACAGTACGTGAGCCATGTGACTGCTCACCCAGTGAATGGAAACACTTCAGGCCACTTTGAGCTGAGCTCACTCTGTAAGAGACCGCGTTGTTCTGATTCTGGAATCCTGGCACCGACTTCATGTTGAAAAAAAACAGCTTGACTCATAACGTGCAAGTCTCTCAATGGTCTCCACTCATATGAGAGCTTTAAAGGCATCTTAGGTTTGCAGTGACGGATCAGCTGATGGTGCCTAGAGATCAAACTACACACCATGAAGTGGCTTGCAGTCATCACGGTGCCCACTGCTGGAATGAGCACTCTGTGGCACAATTAACATTTCACTAATGTTTCATGTTTATTCAGTTTACAAGTTCTAATTTAAAGCTTTATAAACTTGTCACTTTTTTATTTCATGCCTTTTGTGTCCAAAGAAAAGTTCCCATAAACTATTCTTTTTGAGCAATTCTTACATTGTAGCATTAATAAAACAACAGCTGTAAAGAGAATAATTACCATAATTTGTTAATTTAACAGTTTTGGGTTTTATTGTCTGCCTTTTATTTGAACTTCACAATGTAGATACACAATCACATGGAAGTGACAGTGAGACTAATAGTCAGCTGGTAGTTGATGCATGATGACAACATTTAATTACACCTGACCAGTAGTGTCATTTGCAATAATTTTATGGACATTAGCAAATTAGGCAATCACAGCAATTTAAAATTATAAATAAAACGTTTTAAAAGCATTTTAAATATCCAGTAGCTTATTTCTGAAAGAGTTAATTTCAATTTCTTCAAATTGTGGTTGTTCAAAGAGCTAACAGGTATAAGACAATAATTGTTCATATTGATTCCACAGAACCTCTCGTTAAAATTACCGGATATATAATCATTAAGAATATTGCAATTATATTTGATTTTCCTTTGTTCAATTATGCAATAGATTTGCTGCAAATTTTTCTGACTTTAAACTTGTGATGTAAGTATTTATCAGTGTCACGACGAGACAAACTTAAAAGGAGTCAGAATGTAACTCAGTAGTATTTCCATGACACAGTTGTCAGGGAGATCGTTCGAGCGCCCTGTGGATTCAGAGAGGTGTGGCTGTAACCCTAGAACCTGGAAGGATTAAAAGTCATGATGTGATGAACATGTGGTTCGAAGGGTGGGCAAAAGGCTCAATATGGAGTTGTCAACAAACCATCAGCTGATAGGACCTGACACTGGAGAAGTCATACAACATGTAGAAATGTTTCCATGCATTAAATGGCCCTGAAAAGTGGGGGAAAACTACTTTGTACAGAGGAAACGAAGAAGTAATACCGATATACAACTCCTGTTTTGATTTGTTCTTTAAAATACATAGTGACACACTTATCAATTCACAGGTAACCTGGAGTGTGTGCAGATTCTCTGCCCTTACATGCCCCAGTTTAAGCTCACTGTTGACCAGGGCTATTCAAATGATGACTCATGGGCCAAATCAGGCCCACAGGTGAGCCTCAGTTCAGCCGACCAATGGGTTCATATTTAAATAAAACTTGATTACAATCATAAAAAACTTACTCAATGACAATAATCGCTAGATGTTCAGCCACTGAGCTCTTGGCTTGCAGTAACTGTGGTCCCCCTGAGCAATTTAGTTAAAAAGCCCTGCTTTAGACTGACCTTTGACCTCTCCTTAAATGTAAATTTGAGCTCTGTAGGGTGGATATTGTTGTAGCAAACAACTTAAACTGCTTTTTTTTTGTCATTACAAGACTGCGCTGCGTATACTGGCTCTGTTTGCTGTAGTTCTATGGTTTCGTGTTGCTCCTCTGTGGGCCGGCGTCAGGCCCCCTCCATAACGGGCCATGGAGATGACATCAGAGCTCAGTGCTCCTTTTAGGCACGTGGACCTCCACGTCACGACTTGCTCCCAGTATGAAAAGCGTGTGATTGTTGTTCCGAATGAGAAGGTGTGCACACAGATTGAACTGGGACTATTTATTCTCCATGGAGGAGCTTTTCTCCCTTTAACCGTGAGGAGAACAGTGGGGGTTTGTTGCTTCTCTCCCATCATAACATGCAGGTAAGATTATTTATTTCTATATCAACAACCAGTTACGACAATATAGTTAATGAAAACTTTAAGAAAGTTAGCGACCTCTTATTTTTTGTTGAATGCAGCTCTTCGCTGACTGAGGCTTTAAATAAAGCACTTATTTTAAACATCAGCTCAAAGTTATTAAAAAAAAGTTCATGTGATTTCAAACACGTATTATATTTAAAAAAAGACTTTGCTTTAAAGCTCCAGGATTATCTGATAGAAACAAGGACAAGGTTTGTATTTTGCTTTTACATTTTAGTTAGTAATAATAATAATAATTAAAGCCGCAAGCGGCGTTGAGGCCCGAAGCAGCTTAGCACCGCTCCGGCCTTATTGCGGCGAGCATGGGAACTCTAGCTAGTCCGCTCGGTCGCCACCTCAAACTCTCTCGTGCCCATCCAGCACCAGTTTGCCAAGAACAATTAGCGAACAACAACAATATATACGTGTTTAGAAGTGCTGACAGATGATACACAGTAAACGTGGAACAGATCACATGATCTAGCAATGAGATGTAACAGTTTGAAAAATAATGTATGGGGCACACTGGAGTCATCTGTTAAACCATAGTATCAAAGTGTGTAGAAGTGATCAGCCCTTTGTGAATAGCAAACAACCCTTTGGGTTGTTTTTACAATGGGTGCTAACGATCCATTGTTAAGATGATGGTCATCCATCATGTGAGCAACTGGTTTCAGCAGTCACCAGCAAACTGGTTGATCCACTTTGAGAGGGTGCTAAGACTGAGCTGAATATCAGACTTAGCTTTTTTAGAGTTTTCTACCTGGATTATTGAGCATGTATCAGGGGAAAATTAAACATGTTTTAAAATCAATTTTGGAGCATTTAGAATTGATTCTGAATCGCCAAGACAAAGAATCTAGATTTAAAAAAACGATTTTTTTCCCTTAATCCTTATTGACATATAACAGTTTGAATTATGTAGGTGGTGCACTGAAGTCAAAATTTACACAACAATATCAATGCGTTTAGAACTGCTCCCTGATGACGCAGAATAAATCTGGTACAGATCGAATGATGTATCACTGAGATCTAACAGTTTGAATAATCTAGGGGCGCTCTAGAGTCATATGTTAATCCACAATATCAATGTGTATAGACGTGCTCACTGATGAAGTACAATAAATCTCGTGCAGATCGGATAATGTATCTCTGAGATATACCATGCTGAACAAGTTTCTGGTGTTATCTCACATGCTAATGGGTGATGCTAATGCTAAGCTAACTAGCATGCTAGGCTAACACCTAATTTTCCAACCAAACTTACACAGGTGACTCAACAGACCACGCTGAACAAGTTTCTGGTGTTATCTCACATGCTAACGTGTAATGCTAATGCTAAGCTAACTAGCATGCTAGGCTAACACCTTATTTTCCAACCAAACTTAAACAGGTGACTCAACAGACAGCGCTGAACAAGTTTCTGGTGTTATCTCACATGCTAACGGGTAATGCTAATGCTAAGCTAACTAGCATGCTAGGCTAACACCTTATTTTCTAACCAAACTTACACAGGTGACTCAACAGACCACGCTGAACAAGTTTCTGGTGTTATCTCACATGCTAACGGGTGATGCTAATGCTAAGCTAACTAGCATGCTAGGCTAACACCTTATTTTCCATTCAAACTTACACAGATGACTCAACAGACCACGCTTAACAAGTTTCTGGTGTTATCTCACATGCTAACGGGTGATGCTAATGCTAAGCTAACTAGCATGCTAAGCTAACACCTTATTTTCCAACCAAACTTACACAGGTGACTCAACAGACCACGCTGAACAAGTTTCTGGTGTTATCTCACATGCTAACGGGTAATGCTAATGCTAAGCTAACTAGCATGCTAGGCTAACACCTTATTTTCCAACCAAACTTACACAGGTGACTCAACAGACCACGTTGAACAAGTTTCTGGTGTTATCTCACATGCTAACGGGTGATGCTAATGCTAAGCTAACTAGCATGCTAGGCTAACACCTTATTTTCCAACCAAACTTACACAGGTGACTCAACAGACCACACTGAACAAGTTTCTGGTGTTATCTCACATGCTAACGGTTGATGCTAATGCTAAGCTAACTAGCATGCTAGGCTAACACCTTATTTTCCAACCAAACTTACATAGGTGACTCAACAGACCACACTGAACAAGTTTCTGATGTTATCTCACATGCTAATGGGTGATGCTAATGCTAAGCTAACTAGCATGCTAGGCTAACACCTTATTTTTCAACCAAACTTACACAGATGACTCAACAGATCACGCTGAACAAGTTTCTGGTGTTATCTCACATGCTAACGGGTGATGCTAATGCTAAGCTAACTAGCATGCGCACTTGAGTCAAATGTTAGCCCACCATATCAATGTGTACACAAGGGCTCACTGTTGATGCACAATAAATCTTGTACAGATCGGATAATGTATCACTGAGATATAACTGTAGTAATAATATAGGGGGCGTTGTGGAGTAAAAATTTACACAACATTATCAATGTGTATAGAAGTACTCACTGATGAACCACACTAAATCTCGTGCAGATCGGATAATGTATCACTAAGATATAACTGTAGTAATAATATAGGGGGCGCTATGGAGTAAAAATTTACATACTATTATCAATGTGTGTCGAAGTGTTCACTGATAAAGCACAATAAATCTCGTGCAGATCGGATAATGTATCACTAAGATATAACTGTAGTAATAATATAGGGGGCGCTATGGAGTAAAACTTTACATACCATTATCAATGTGTGTCGAAGTGTTCACTGATAAAGCACAATAAATCTGGTTCAGATCGGATGATGTATCACTGAGATATAACTATAGACATAATGTAGGGGGCGCACTTGAGTCAAAAGGTGTGAAATTTATGACCAAAACTACCTTTTGATCCAAAATGGCCGACTTCCTGTTGGTTTTGGACCAGGGTTCCAAGAGACTTTTTTGTAGGTCCTGACAATTTACACACGTATACCACGTTTCATAATTCTGGGATAAAGCATGGCTGGGGGCTGATTTTTAAACTAAATTCTAGGGGGCGCTCTGGAAGAATCAGGCCACGCCCACTACATATTGGACTGCAGTCCTGTCGAGGGATGGATAAATATAGATCTTAGTGAATTTGGTGCAGCTGGGAGCTTATATTAGGAAGTTATTTTAGCTTGATGTTTCATGGAGAATGGCCAGATTTGAGGCTTGGCCACGCCCACATGCTTTGACATAGAAAAATTCTTTTGATAACTTTTGACCTTCAATGCCTCAAGGTAGTGTTGACCGAGTTTGACGCCTGGATCTCGAAAGCTCTAGGACGAGTTCGCTCAGATATGACGTCAATGAAATAGACCAAATTATGACTTTGACCTAAAATGGCCGACTTCCTGTTGGCTTTGGACCATTGCTCCAAGAGACTTTTTTGTAGCTCCTGATGAGATACACATGTGTACCAAGTTTCATTATTCTGGGATAAAGCATGGCTGGGGGCTGTTTTTTTAAAATATTCTAGAGGGCGCTGTTGCGGAATTAGGCCACGCCCACCAAGTATTGCAATGGAATCCTGCAGGGGGGTGAACAAGGATCGATGTCAGTGAGTTTGGTGAAGCTGGGAGCTTATATTAGGAAGTTATTTTAGCTTGATGTTTCATGGAGAATGGCCATATTTGAGGCTTGGCCACGCCCACATGCTTTGACATAGAAAAATTCTTTTGATAACTTTTGACCTTCAATGCCTCAAGATAGTGCTGACTGAGTTTGACCCCTGGATCTCGAAAGCTCTAGGACGAGTTCGCTCAGATATGACGTAAATGAAATAGACCAAATTTGACTTTGACCTAAGGCCACGCCCACATGCTTTGACTTAGAAAAATTCTTTTGATAACTTTTGACCTTCAATGCCTCAAGATAGTGCTGACCGAGTTTGACGCCTGGATCTCGAAAGCTCTAGGACGAGTTCGCTCAGATATGACGTAAATGAAATAGACCAAATTGTGACTTTGACCTAAAATGGCCGACTTCCTGTTGGCTTTGGACCATTGCTCCAAGAGACTTTTTTGTAGCTCCTGATGAGATACATATGTGTACCAAGTTTCATTATTCTAGGATAAAGCATGGTGTCAATAGACCTTTAAATGTCAAAGTTATAGCGTTTCGTTTGTTTCGGCGAGTACGCCAAGTTCACCGCTCCACCACGCCCCCTGAACATATACGAAAAGTCAATTTTTTTGATAACTTTTAAAGGCCCATGCCTTAACTGCATTCTGACCAAGTTTGAAGCCGATAGGTCGAACGCCTGAGAAGGAGTTCGTCAAAGTTCGACATGAGTAAAACTGAAAAATGACCAAAATTTGACCTTTGACCCAAAATGGCCGCCTACCTGTGCATTTTAGAGGGTACCTCCAATGTACTTTTTTTCTTGAATTGGGGAGATCTACATATGTACCGAGTTTCAGATCTCTACGACTTACGGTTTTCCCCAACTCACGTTAGGGGGCGCTGTTGAGCAGTTAGGCCACGCCCACTTGCGATTACACCAGAATCATAAAATTTTAGTTGGGGGACAATTTTGGGTGAAGTTTGGTGAGTTTTTGAATATGTTAAAGGCCCCAAACGGCCGCGCGAAGTGACGGAAAAAGAAGAAGAATAATAATAATAATAATAATTAAAGCCGCAAGCGGCGTTGAGGCCCGAAGCAGCTTAGCGCCGCTCGGACCTTATTGAGGCGACCGCGCGAGCTCCAGCTCGTCCGCTCGGTCGCCATTTCGAAGTCTCTCGTGTCTACTCCGCACCAGGGGTGCACACGCACAATAAATCTGGTTCAGATCGGATGATGTCTCACTGAGATATAACAGTTTGAATAATCTAGGGGGCGCTCTGGAGTCACATGTTAAACCACAATATCAATGTGTCCACAAGGTCTCACTGATGATACACAATAAATCTGGTTCAGATCGGATGATGTCTCACTGAGATATAACAGTTTGAATAATCTAGGGGGCGCTATGGAGTTATATGTTAAACCACATTATCAATGTGTCCACAAGGGCTCACTGATTATTCACAATAAATTTGGTTCAGATCGGATGATGTATCACTGAGATATAACTATAGAAATAATGTAGGGGGCGCACTTGAGTCAAATGTTAGCCCACCATATCAATGTGTCCACAAGGGCTCACTGATGATGCACAATAAATCTGGTTCAGATCGGATGATGTATCACTGAGATATAACAGTTTGAATAATCTAGGGGGCGCTCTGGAGTCATATGTTAAACAACAATATCAATGTGTCCACAAGGTCTCACTGATTATGCACAATAAATCTGGTTCAGATCGGATGATGTATCACTGAGATGGGACTATAGAAATAATGTAGGGGACGCATGAAGCGCAAGTTTGAGGCCTGGCCACGCCCCTTTAGCATAAACGAAAACGCAAACTTTTGATAACTTTTACTGTCCAATGTGTTAAGGGCATGTTAACCAAGTTTAAAGGCAATCCTTCAAAATCACTAAGAGGAGTTTGTTTAAATACGCAATTCAAAAACATCGGAAAATGACCTTTGACCCAAAATGGCCGACTTTGTTTTTGTTTTGGACCAGGGTTCCAAGAGACTTTTTTGTAGGTCCTGACAATTTACACATGTATACCACGTTTCATAATTCTGGGATAAAGCATGGCTGGGGGCTGATTTTTAAACTAAATTCTAGGGGGCGCTCTGGAAGAATCAGGCCACGCCCACTACATATTGGACTGCAGTCCTGTCGAGGGATGGATAAATATAGATCTTAGTGAATTTGGTGTAGCTGGGAGCTTATATTAGGAAGTTATTTTAGCTTGATGTTTCATGGAGAATGGCCAGATTTGAGGCTTGGCCACGCCCACATGCTTTGACATAGAAAAATTATTTTGATAACTTTTGACCTTCAATGCCTCAAGATAGTGCTGACCGAGTTTGACGCCTGGATCTCGAAAGCTCTAGGACGAGTTCGCTCAGATATGACGTAAATGAAATAGACCAAATTGTGACTTTGACCTAAGGCCACGCCCACATGCTTTGACTTAGAAAAATTCTTTTGATAACTTTTGACCTTCAATGCCTCAAGATAGTGCTGACCGAGTTTGACGCCTGGATCTCGAAAGCTCTAGGACGAGTTCGCTCAGATATGACGTAATTGATGTTTCATGGAAAATGGCCAGATTTGAGGCTTGGCCACGCCCACATGCTTTGACATAGAAAAATTCTTTTGATAACTTTTGACCTTCAATGCCTCAAGATAGTGCTGACTGAGTTTGACCCCTGGATCTCGAAAGCTCTAGGACGAGTTCGCTCAGATATGACGTAAATGAAATAGACCAAATTTGACTTTGACCTAAGGCCACGCCCACATGCTTTGACTTAGAAAAATTCTTTTGATAACTTTTGACCTTCAATGCCTCAAGATAGTGCTGACCGAGTTTGACGCCTGGATCTCGAAAGCTCTAGGACGAGTTCGCTCAGATATGACGTAAATGAAATAGACCAAATTGTGACTTTGACCTAAAATGGCCGACTTCCTGTTGGCTTTGGACCATTGCTCCAAGAGACTTTTTTGTAGCTCCTGATGAGATACATATGTGTACCAAGTTTCATTATTCTAGGATAAAGCATGGTGTCAATAGACCTTTAAATGTCAAAGTTATAGCGTTTCGTTTGTTTCGGCGAGTACGCCAAGTTCACCGCTCCACCACGCCCCCTGAACATATACGAAAAGTCAATTTTTTTGATAACTTTTAAAGGCCCATGCCTTAACTGCATTCTGACCAAGTTTGAAGCCGATAGGTCGAACGCCTGAGAAGGAGTTCGTCAAAGTTCGACATGAGTAAAACTGAAAAATGACCAAAATTTGACCTTTGACCCAAAATGGCCGCCTACCTGTGCATTTTAGAGGGTACCTCCAATGTACTTTTTTTCTTGAATTGGGGAGATCTACATATGTACCGAGTTTCAGATCTCTACGACTTACGGTTTTCCCCAACTCACGTTAGGGGGCGCTGTTGAGCAGTTAGGCCACGCCCACTTGCGATTACACCAGAATCATAAAATTTTCGTTGGGGGACAATTTTGGGTGAAGTTTGGTGAGTTTTTGAATATGTTAAAGGCTCCAAACGGCCGCGCGAAGTGACGGAAAAATAATAATAATAATAATTAAAGCCGCAAGCGGCGTTGAGGCCCGAAGCAGCTTAGCGCCGCTCGGACCTTATTGAGGCGACCGCGCGAGCTCCAGCTCGTCCGCTCGGTCGCCATTTCGAAGTCTCTCGTGTCTACTCCGCACCAGGGGTGCACACGCACAATAAATCTGGTTCAGATCGGATGATGTCTCACTGAGATATAACAGTTTGAATAATCTAGGGGGCGCTCTGGAGTCACATGTTAAACCACAATATCAATGTGTCCACAAGGTCTCACTGATGATACACAATAAATCTGGTTCAGATCGGATGATGTCTCACTGAGATATAACAGTTTGAATAATCTAGGGGGCGCTATGGAGTTATATGTTAAACCACATTATCAATGTGTCCACAAGGGCTCACTGATTATTCACAATAAATTTGGTTCAGATCGGATGATGTATCACTGAGATATAACTATAGAAATAATGTAGGGGGCGCACTTGAGTCAAATGTTAGCCCACCATATCAATGTGTCCACAAGGGCTCACTGATGATGCACAATAAATCTGGTTCAGATCGGATGATGTATCACTGAGATATAACAGTTTGAATAATCTAGGGGGCGCTCTGGAGTCATATGTTAAACAACAATATCAATGTGTCCACAAGGTCTCACTGATTATGCACAATAAATCTGGTTCAGATCGGATGATGTATCACTGAGATGGGACTATAGAAATAATGTAGGGGACGCATGAAGCGCAAGTTTGAGGCCTGGCCACGCCCCTTTAGCATAAACGAAAACGCAAACTTTTGATAACTTTTACTGTCCAATGTGTTAAGGGCATGTTAACCAAGTTTAAAGGCAATCCTTCAAAATCACTAAGAGGAGTTTGTTTAAATACGCAATTCAAAAACATCGGAAAATGACCTTTGACCCAAAATGGCCGACTTTGTTTTTGTTTTGGACCAGGGTTCCAAGAGACTTTTTTGTAGGTCCTGACAATTTACACATGTATACCACGTTTCATAATTCTGGGATAAAGCATGGCTGGGGGCTGATTTTTAAACTAAATTCTAGGGGGCGCTCTGGAAGAATCAGGCCACGCCCACTACATATTGGACTGCAGTCCTGTCGAGGGATGGATAAATATAGATCTTAGTGAATTTGGTGTAGCTGGGAGCTTATATTAGGAAGTTATTTTAGCTTGATGTTTCATGGAGAATGGCCAGATTTGAGGCTTGGCCACGCCCACATGCTTTGACATAGAAAA
Organism: Garcialebias charrua; assembly: GCA_038048925.1. Lineage (NCBI taxonomy): Eukaryota > Metazoa > Chordata > Actinopteri > Cyprinodontiformes > Rivulidae > Garcialebias > Garcialebias charrua. Next base: position 32,308 of record JBBPBX010011295.1, on the reverse strand, counting down.
ATTCTTTTGATAACTTTTGACCTTCAATGCCTCAAGATAGTGCTGACCGAGTTTGACGCCTGGATCTCGAAAGCTCTAGGACGAGTTCGCTCAGATATGACGTAAATGAAATAGACCAAATTGTGACTTTGACCTAAGGCCACGCCCACATGCTTTGACTTAGAAAAATTCTTTTGATAACTTTTGACCTTCAATGCCTCAAGATAGTGCTGACCGAGTTTGACGCCTGGATCTCGAAAGCTCTAGGACGAGTTCGCTCAGATATGACGTAATTGATGTTTCATGGAAAATGGCCAGATTTGAGGCTTGGCCACGCCCACATGCTTTGACATAGAAAAATTCTTTTGATAACTTTTGACCTTCAATGCCTCAAGATAGTGCTGACTGAGTTTGACCCCTGGATCTCGAAAGCTCTAGGACGAGTTCGCTCAGATATGACGTAAATGAAATAGACCAAATTTGACTTTGACCTAAGGCCACGCCCACATGCTTTGACTTAGAAAAATTCTTTTGATAACTTTTGACCTTCAATGCCTCAAGATAGTGCTGACCGAGTTTGACGCCTGGATCTCGAAAGCTCTAGGACGAGTTCGCTCAGATATGACGTAAATGAAATAGACCAAATTGTGACTTTGACCTAAAATGGCCGACTTCCTGTTGGCTTTGGACCATTGCTCCAAGAGACTTTTTTGTAGCTCCTGATGAGATACATATGTGTACCAAGTTTCATTATTCTAGGATAAAGCATGGTGTCAATAGACCTTTAAATGTCAAAGTTATAGCGTTTCGTTTGTTTCGGCGAGTACGCCAAGTTCACCGCTCCACCACGCCCCCTGAACATATACGAAAAGTCAATTTTTTTGATAACTTTTAAAGGCCCATGCCTTAACTGCATTCTGACCAAGTTTGAAGCCGATAGGTCGAACGCCTGAGAAGGAGTTCGTCAAAGTTCGACATGAGTAAAACTGAAAAATGACCAAAATTTGACCTTTGACCCAAAATGGCCGCCTACCTGTGCATTTTAGAGGGTACCTCCAATGTACTTTTTTTCTTGAATTGGGGAGATCTACATATGTACCGAGTTTCAGATCTCTACGACTTACGGTATTCCCCAACTCACGTTAGGGGGCGCTGTTGAGCAGTTAGGCCACGCCCACTTGCGATTACACCAGATTCATAAAATTTTCGTTGGGGGACAATTTTGGGTGAAGTTTGGTGAGTTTTTGAATATGTTAAAGGCCCCAAACGGCCGCGCGAAGTGACGGAAGAATAATAATAATAATAATGAAGAAATCCTGCGATTACAATAGGCCTTCAGCAGAGCTTCGCTGCTTCGGGCCTAATAATGAAGAAATCCTGCGATTACAATAGGCCTTCAGCAGAGCTTCGCTGCTTCGGGCCTAATAATCTGTGATCCTCTGTAAAAAATAAAATAAAAGCTCAGGAGTCATCAAGACATATTTAAATCTTGTATCTATTAAAAAATTAGAACAATATTTCAAAGTAACTGTGAAATTCAGAAATAGGCATTATTTTTAATGCTTGTCATTTTATGCCCCCACCATCAGAATTTTTTATCGGAAATTCTGCAGTTTATTTGTTTGTGTTATTTCTTGCATCAATGAGTTTTAACTCACATTCAAGGGTGAAAATGAAACTTTGGTGACTGTAAATTTACCAAAAGTGTTTATGACCAATTAAAAAGTTGTTTATTTGAATTGTTCTGCCACTAAAAGGTCTGCAATTATTATTATCCGGGCATTTATCATTGAGTTAGATTAAATTTTAATCTCCAGGTTGTAGACAAACATGTCTCCTAATCTTTAATGAACAGTTAAAAAAAAAGAAGTAATTTGTTTATACCCACACCGAGCAGTCTTGCAATGAAAATATGATCATGTATGGTAAAAAATAAAACACAAAACGCTGTGGTCGGAAATCTGCTGTGAGAATATCAGAAACAAATCTAAAACTAATTCATTTGATTTAAAACAAGAGTCAACACTTGCTCTTCTCAAGGGCGGACGTCTCCTCTCGGTCTCCGCTTTGCTTTTGCTTTGGCTTGTCTGTGAAACTGTCTGAGAGCCTCTCTTCTACAGAATCTTCCGAATCATGGACTTTAATTTGGTCAGTTGGTCCCTCAACACAACTGATAACATTTCTTTAAAGAGAAGACAGGCTGTAGGCGAGCCGGTTTGCCCTGTTGGCATGCACACAGCTGGATATCTCATCGACTTGCAAGACTTGATGATGTGTCTATCTCTGCTGTCATCTGTGGATCTTAAGGACACATTTAATTGGATTTATGACAACTGGTTCCTGGTTTTTGGATTTGTCTGGTTCCTGGTCTATCAACACACAAGGAAGACGTCGGCGGCTAATCTGGACCTGGTCAGGCTGCCTGCCTTACATGATGGCTTGGTTCATGTCTCGATAACCCAGACTTTTGGCTGAATGGATTAGATCTCGGGGATTCTCTCAGGCACGTTCCTTTGGTGTGGTCATTTTAATTTGGACATTTCGGAAGCTAGTGGACCAACACAGACTGAAGGTAGATGTCATTAAAGTTCTGCCTGTCCCCAAAACAATCGTGTTTATCTGAAATTTGACTCACTGACTGGCCTTGACAGGTCGTCTTATCTCAACACACCTGAGAAGTTTTGTAAACCTGACGCTCTCACCCCTCTCATGGTGTGATCACACCGAACAGCGTTTCAACGGCAGGAGCGTCCAGTTTACATGCAAAGTCAATGGGGGACGCGCTTCCAGCCACGTCTTGGCATCGGGCGTCACGTCGCGTGCGTGTTGAGCGTGCTGGAAAGCGTTTTCCGTGCACGTGAACCGGCTTCAGCCTCCAAAGCACGCATTCACCATGCTGAAGATTTCGCCGTTCAAACTTTCAAACGCCGCTCAACTCTACCTGATTGGTTGGTGTGTCAACCAATCAGGGAGAGTCGGGGGGAGAAGAGAGGGGGAGAAGAGAGGGGGAGAGTCCCTATGTGACGCGGAAACGAGGGGGCGCGCGCACTATGTGACGTATTGTTTGTGGGACACAGAAAAGACCCGCGAGGTCGTGTACTATGGAAGAGAAACTCATTGTAGCTGTGTGTTCGCGACAAGTCCTTCACGACCAGTCAAGTCTGCTCCACAGAGACGGAAATAAAAAGCTCCTCGCCTGGCGGAGTGCGCAGGACTCTGTGCGCAGGACTCTGTATACCGGTAAGCTCCTCCCACACACCCCGCAGCAGTTTCGCGTTCTGGCGTTCTGGTCCAAGTAGGTCTGGACACCAAGTGCGTCCACTTGCGTGCGTGGCGAGCTTTTTGGAAGTTGAAACGCTGTTCGGTCTGAATGTACCATCAAACCTCCTACTGAGGAATTCCACTGACTTTTCAGAGGAGCCCAGCTGAATAAACATTCTGTCATCATTTCAGGACTCTGGATCTCCAGAGGGAACTACTGTACATGTATATGAACTGAGTGATTCTATCTGAACTCTGCAGTGCCCCTACGGGCTGGCTTGCTCACCGCCTTTGAGTCCCTTCCCCCGCCCTCTGCATAATGTCAGCGTCATTATGTGCTTGTATGCGAGATAAAAAAAATAAATCCTAACACATTTGCTCCAAACCCTATGTGTCATTTTTCACCACTGTTATTGTCCAACAGATCTTATTTGTAAATGAGTCTTCGAGGCTCAATGTGACTTATCTGTTTAAATAAAGGTTGAATGAATGAATGAAAAAACAAGTTGCACTAATAAACAAATTGCTTTCATCAGTATTAAAATAAAATGTTTCAAATTGTGAAATCAGTACTGGAAGCAGAAAATCCATTCTAAAGCCAACATCGATATTTTATTTTTCTGCTTCTGGATTATGTTTGACAGTTTTAGAGGATGTGACTGTCATACCGTGATGAAGGCACACGGAGGTTTCAGGCCATGATGTGTAGCTTCTGTTTACGTTCCTCCAGGTGACACTCTTTGCTCTGAAAGATGGTCACCACCACGCAGCATCACTGCTGACACATCTGAACGTTCAGCGAGAGCAGGGCCACTTCTGTGACTGTGTGCTCAGGCAGAGACAGAACTCAGGTCAGATCTACCCTGCACACAGGTAAGCTTTCCCCCTAATAATAATAACATTAATAATAAAATGCTTTAAAGTGTCTGCACATCACAACACATGTTGATTTGTACCCTCCAGGTGTGTTCTGGCAGCTTCTAGTCCAGTGCTGGCATCCATCCTGCTCTCTGCAGGCGCCCTGGTGGAACTGCAGGATCCATGTCTGTCTGACATTGTCCTAGCATCTCTTTTGGACTACATTTACACTGGGGTTCTGCCCTGCTCTCTGAGCCAGCAGCAGTACATCAGACTGCTCACTGCTGCATGTCACCTGCAGATGAAGGAACTGCAGGAGGCTCTGAGGGCAGCCAGGAGACGAATCATTACTGAAGAACATGGAAGTGCTTCAAATGGAGCCGATTCCTTCAAAGACGTTAATAACACTGACAAAACTGATCGGAAGACCTCCAGCGATCGTTCATTATCCCCCAAAAACGAATGTTTCAGAAGACTTGAAACGAATACAGAGTATTCGTCTGAGGTTGCCACGTTTGAAGAGGCCCAGATGAACCCAACCAGTTTCAGTTCAAGCAAAAAAGACAACAAATGGAGTCTAGATGATAATGAGCCAAACCATCACACAGACGCCAACACTTCAAATACCTTCTGTGTCATTAAAAGCAGTGAGAGAGTTAAAACAAGTGATGAAAGCAAAGTAATCTGCTCGAAACAACAGAACTTGATGCTAAATAACCCAGACAGTACTGAGGTCCATGACATTCCTGGATTGAACCAAGAAGTGCCACAGTGCCATTCAGATGGCTTTGTACAGCTAAAGATTTGCCAGGGCAGCACAGAAGAAGAGCCTCTGAGGACATCTAAATTAAAAAGAAGATCCTCTTCCACGTCACGACATCCGTACGGGGCAGTGCCTGTCATCTGTCACAGCAGTGGAGCTCCTGTCAGCTCCAGCATGGCTCTCGGCTCACTCTCCTCCAGCACAGACAGCGACAACACCATCAAAGGTACAACCAGTGAGCACCAAGATCAAGACGGAGGACACAATCAGGACAATAAGAATCACTCTCTATGTGTTCATCCTGAGCTGAAAGACGACAGCAGCGCTACAGATGGATTTGACACTGGCAGTACTGATCATAACGGGCAGCATCATCGTGACTGCCCACAGAGCAACACCAATTCGGCGCTGCAGAATGAAGGCTGGAGCAAAGGTGTAAAGCGCCACACGGAAAGTGATTTTGATCATTTTTTCTCCAAACGCCAACGTTTAGATTGTTCCCAATGTCACAACGTGCCACTGAAAACAGCTAAAGAGGAACAAGCCGAAGACTTGAGAAGTGTGGTTTCACTTCCTGCGCAGGGCTCAGGGGCAGGAAGTGATTTTCACGATGTGGAAGCGAAACAGGAGCACATTTTCTCCGCCCGGTTGCTTGCTGAATCAGACACAGAAGACAGTAACCGTAAGCCCCCTAGAAACCCAAACAGTGCCATTTCTATCCGGTATAAGTACAAATCAAACAGCACATCCACCTCGTCAGAATCAGGTTTGGATGATATCTTTGCCTCTGAATGTTGCACAGAATCTCAAGAAATCTCAAGCTCCAAGACCACAGAGTCATGCTTATCTCCAATGACCCCTGCAGAAAACTGCGTGTCTGACCCCACAAGAGAAACTATTGGTCAACCATACCACGGACGCCTTCATTATCAGTGCTTCCCACACTCATTGATCCAAGACTCAAATTGCAAATGCTCTCAGCATAGTCACACTTATAGTTTAGATGGTTCGACTGATGAGGAGGAGGCTGGTTCCTTGGACATGAAGCAGCATATTTCCACAGAGAAAACCAACCAGGTTCTCGTGCTGGATGTTATCTCCAAACCTGTTGCGCTGCCTTGCAAACACAAATCTGACACAGAGGAGGAATGGGTCATAAAAAGCAACAAAGAGCATTCTGTCTCCAGAGTTGAAGGTTTTGATGAGACTCACAAACGGAGAAAGGATGACGAAAGAAACTCTTCAGACGAGGACCAACGTGGGACAGAAGCTCAGGCTGTGCAAAAGCCAGCCGTCATGGACGTTTCCAAGACCACAACCTGGCCAGTCTGTCCAACTCCAGCTGTAAGAGACGCTGAGCAAACCTCCCTTCCCTCCACGTTGTCTGCTTGTGTACCTTCCAGCCTTCTAGCCAGCATGCCAGGAGAAAGATCTGCTTGTCCCCAGCCTTTCCAGTGCTCTCTCTGCGACCGTTCCTTCAGCCAGCGAGGCTCTCTCAACAGACATGTGCGAAGCCACCTTGGTGTGCGACCCTTTCCCTGCCCCTGCTGCCCCATGACCTTTTCACGTCAGTACCGTGTCACAGAGCACATGCGGGTTCACCAGCGCTGCACCCTTGGAAATGGCTTCCAAAAGCCCGTGGGCTCTTCCAGTAAAGACATTGAAGAAAGAAACTGACATGTTTCTTGCTAAAAGAACAGGAAGGTGTCTTGTTTATACTGTAGGTGTGACCTGAACACATAAATGACTTTATAACTTTTTGAAAGTTTAAATTATTGTATCCGCGACTTAAACAAATGCAACATTAATTCTGGATTTTAATGGGTATTTTGTTTATTTGGAAAACAGTAAAATTTGCTTCAGGAGTTGGTGTACAAGTGAAGTATCATTGAATATTTTGTTATTTAAATATTTTACTATGAATATGGATATTGGCAGCTATTTTTAATGCTCTAACATACTTAGAAATGAGCTTTTAGCCTTGCAGGTGCATGGTCAGAGAATGGTTATATTTGACGGTTTCTGTTGGGTGAATGTCTATTTTTCACCCCCTCACTGTTTTGTATCCACAGAGACCACAAACATCAGCTTGGAAAAAGTATTTATATTTGAAATATTCTCTTATAACTACAGAACTCAACGGAAGCTTAAGTTCACTTCGATACTGATGATCAAACAGAACGCTACAGAAATCTATACATCTAAAAACTTTGTTGTTTCAATACAACTTTGACAAAGATATGGAGGACGGATAAATGTATAATTTACTTATTAAATACATCATTAAATCATTAAAGGGAGCTGCTAAGTTTGAACTGACTTCAGACCAAAACAATGCTCAGCGTTAGTCCCGCCCACTGAGTTTGACGAGTGAGACTGACAGTTAACATCATTTCATGGTGACACCTGAAGGGTAGAATGTGACAGCATTCAACAAATAAATAAATCATGAAATAAATAATTTATTTATGTATTTAGCAATTTAATTGTATATTTAATTATGTATTTAATGATGTAATGATGTATTTAATTACATGATACATTTCATCATTATGAATTTATTTATTTCATTTACGGTAGTCACTTTTCATCCTCCATATATCACAAAGTTATTTTTAGTTTTCTTCAGTGTAATGCAGAGAAAGGATTTAGATGGATCTATAAAATCTTGTTATCCTATATAGTTAGCAATTGTCATTGCTGTTTTACATCCTTGGGGCATCACATTTTATTTCTAGATGAATAAAACGTTGTCATGTTACTGTAATGTCCATCCAAAATATGATCCGTTCTAGCTTTTTTTTTTTTCAGGTCCAATAATGTACCCACAACACCTCAAGGCATTTTCTAGCTCACTTATTTACCAGTTTTTAAATGATATTGTGTAACTTATAGCTCCATACTCCCTGTTTACTGAGAAATATTTGAGTATTTGCTATCTGTATGTTCTGTGAATGTTTACTTTTGTATTTCTGTGAATGTTTACTTTTGTCTTTACCTAATTTGTTATAGAAGGATAAAATTGCTTTACTTGCAGTTTTTAAAATAATGCTAATTTTTTTTGTCTTGAAATTTGAATAAAACTTGTTTTACACGCACACACATCTACACACATATTGTACCTATACATGCTGCTGAGAACCTGGAAAAATACTTACCGGTAGATCTTTGCAAAGAAATTCAGGTTCATAAACAGATTTTTTTATATATACCGTATATATATATTTTGCCAGTAAGTAATGCTACTGTGATATCAGTACACACAAATGACATGATCACATTAAAATATTCCATTTGAATGGAATCAAATATACAACAATGTGTTGAATGTGGCCTATAAGAAATTTTATGCAAAATTTCGTTCCGTTTTTGACAAATGTTTTCCTCTGATTTCTAAAGGTAAAGGAAGTTCTGTAAAATTTAACAAACCATGGTTTACTACAGAACTTAGGAAATCTGCATTAAAGAAAAACAAGTTGTATAAAAGATATTTACAAAATCCAAGTCCTTTAAATTTAGCAACATACAACAAATCATAGGAATAATTATAATCACCTCATTAGAAATACTAAACGAAATTAATATAGCGATCAATTTACTGAATCATCAGATAATTCAAAAACTACATGGGATATTTTAAAAGTACTACTCAACAAGAAAAAATGCCTCTACCCCATCCCAGGCTACATTTCAGAATGGTACTTCAATCATAACAGATCCAACACAAATTGCAAATAAATTTAATCATTTTTTTTTTTTTACAAATGTAGGACCACACCTTGCAAAGAATATTGATAATGTTTCTTATTCTCCTTCTAATTTCATAAATGAAAATTATCCCTCTTTAAATATGTTTGATCCAATAAAACCTTTAGAAGTACTTGACATCATTAAGAATCTTAAAAACTCTTCTGCTGGCCATGATGAAATTACAGCCTATGTTATCAAAAAAGTTGCACCTATAATTGTTGCTCCGTTAACATTTATTTTTTCCCTGTCACTTGAATCTGGTATTATCCCACAAGATCTAAAACTTGCCAAGGTCATCCCACTGTTTAAAGCTGATGATCCATCTGTATTTTCAAATTATCGCCCCATATCAGTTCTCCCGTGCTTTTCTAAGATACTTGAGAGATTGGTGTACTCTAGAATCTTGAGGCATCTTGATGCCAACAATATTTTGTATGAGCATCAGTATGGCTTTAGAAGGAATCATTCTACATATATGGCTCTCTTGCATCTTAGAGAAAAGATTTCAACTGCTTTTGAGAAAAATGAATATGCTCTAGGAATTTTCTTGGACTTATCAAAAGCTTTTGACACTGTGGATTATGAAATCTTGTTATCAAAAATGTCTTGTTATGGTTTTAAAAATAAGGTTCTGAAATGGGTTGAAAATTATTTACACAACAGAGAGCAAATTGTAATTTTTAATGGTAAATTGTCAAAGCGAGATGTCCTAAAATGTGGAGTTCCACAAGGATCCATTTTGGGTCCATTATTATTTCTCATATACATTAATGATCTACCAAAAGCATCTAGTGTTTTGACACCTATCTTATTTGCTGATGATACCAATCTTTTTGTTGCTGATGGTAACTTTGACTCACTTATTGATAAGGCAAATTATGGGCTCATTCAATTTGCTCAGTGGTTTCAGTTAAATAGACTATCACTTAATGTTAAAAAAATCTAATTCCATCTTATTTAAGAACAAGAATAAAAATTACAATCCAGAAAAAACTGAAATTTATATTAATAACCATTTACTTTCTAATGTTTCATCAACAAAGTTTTTAGGTGTCTATCTTGATGAGAAACTTTGTTTTAAGAATCATTGTGAATCAGTGTATAAGAAGATTTCTAAATCTTTAGGTATTATAAAAAAGGTTAAACCATATTTAAAAACAAGTACTATATTGACTTTGTACAATAGTTTAATTTATCCCCATATTTCTTACTGTAATTTAATTTGGGCTAGTACCTATCCTTCTTACTTGCAGTCAATCCATAAACTTCAAAAGTCTTTTGTAAGAATTGTCACTAACTCCGTATTTAGCTCCATCCACACCTCTCTTTAAAAAATTAGAAATTCTTACAATCTATGATGTGAATAAGTATCAAACAGGAATCCTAATGTATAAAGTTATATGTATTCCCCTTTCTTTACCTAAATATTTTCATAATTTATTTGAATTATTATTATTATTCATACTCTACAAGAAGGAGGTGTGATTTACATATCCCCTTCTGTAGAACCACTGTTGCTAAATTTTCATTCATGTATCAGGGTGTTGTGCTGTGGAACAGTCTAAATGTACAACATTATCTGTATTCAAAAGAAAGTTTAAACAAACTTTATAGATTTTCTAACACATTGTTATTTTATTTTATTTATCATTTTAATATTTTTTGACAATTTAAATTTATTATTATATTTTGCTTTGGTATGTAACTGTGTGTGTTTAAAGTAAGATGTAAGTTTATGTATAAAGCTCTTGTGATTTTTTTTCTTTTCTTTATTTATTTTAAAAGGGGAGGGGGGTGCACGCTTGTAAGCCCAATTGGGTTTTTTATGACCTCTCCTGCACATTTCTTTTAACTTTTCTTTTATGTGTGTTGTTTCTTTTTGTGCAAACAATAAACAAACAAACAAACAAACAAACAATGAGGAGCGATGGTTTATTTATCTTTGATTAACACAACAATGTGAAAAACAGTTTTTCTGACATGAGAAATGACAAAAAACCATTGCAAAAGTATTGACTTCTCCTAATAAATACATTTTGCCCTCTTTTGAAAACAAATAAATAAATGCATAGACCTTGACCTCTTGACCTTGGCCTCTTTAAATGGCTTCAAACCACTTCTAAGTTCATGGCAAAAACCGACATGTTAATGTTTTTATATCTCTTTATAATGTAGCTGTTTTTGTTTGTTTTTCTTTTCTTTTTTACATCGTTTTCTTCCATTCATTATTTTTTATTTTATTTTAAGCCTTCTTTTAAGATTGTCTACTGTTGCTTCCTTCAGGGCGAAGGTATGGCCTTCCTTTATTCTCAAGAAACAGAACAAAATTTTCTTTCATACCACAAGCAATTAAATCATTAAATAATACTAAGGTATCATGAATTACTGAGCTGAAACACCTTTGCTGTAATGATGGATGATGATGTCATGTATGTATGTATAAGTATGTCCTTTATGTCAATGCCTGCTGACAAATGTTGCAAATTAATTTCCCTAAGGGGACAAATAAATCTATATCTATCATATCTATCTATCTATCATTGTTGTCTACTGCTGTCATCGTTTTTTGTTAGAAACAGGTCTCTCTTGTAAATGAGTCATCGAGGCTCAGTGAGACTAACCTGTATAAATAAAGGTTGAATCTGAATAGCGAACACAGCAACAGCAACATATACATACAGCATTCTCTGACTAGCCTTATCTAAGGATGCCAAATGTGCCTTATGTGCCTTACTGCATATGCCACTTTGCCTCTATACCAACATCAACTACCTCATACATATACTGTGTACATTAACTTATATGCTGCTGTGCCACTCTTTGCAAATGTCAATGCTAGAACCTTCAGTTTATTTTATAGATATACTTTTTATACTTTTTATACTACTATGCAAAAACTCAGGACAGTATTACACTTTTATTATTTCATTTTATGCTTATGTTCATTGGGTGTTTGGTGTTTCAGTGTTGGTGTAAATTTTCATACTTTCATACTACTATGAAAAACTCAGGACAGTGTTACACTCTTACTATTTTATGCTTATGTTTATTAAATGTTTTAGTGTTTAGACGGTTACTGTTGCACCGAGGGACTGAGAGAAACGCAATTTCGGTCCTGTGTATGTCCTGTACATATTGCAGTTCTGACAATAAAGTTGACTTTGACTTTGACTTTGAAACATACATGTAAAGACTAATAATAATCATGACATTGCAGTAGATTTCTATAAATAAACATACCCATACTTACAAATATATAATAATAATAATAATAATAATAATAATAATAATAATAATAATAATAATAATGAATTCCATTTATAATGCACTTTTCATTAATAAAAATCTCAAAGTGCTACAAAGTGTAACAAAGCAAAGATCAAAATAAAACAAGTGATAAAATCAAATAAAATCAATAATAATATCGACTAAGATCAAAGATAAAATCATGTGGATGCAGATTAGGCTTGCTTAAAAAATAAATAAAATAAAACAAGTGATAAAATCAAGTAAAATCAATAATGATATCAGCTAAGATCAAAGATAAAATCATGTGGAGGCAGAATAGGCTTGCTTAAAAAGAAAAGTCTTTATGCTGCTTTTAAAGTCAACCAGTGACTGTGGAGCTCTCAGGTCGTCAGGGAGGGAGTTCCACAGGCGGGGGGCAGCCACACAGAATGCTCGGTCTCCCATGGTCCTCAATTTGGTCCGAGGAATATGAAGGAAATTACTGTTCTGTGATCGTAGAGACCGGGTGGATGAATATGGTGCAAGAATGTCCTTTAGATAGTCAGGTGAAGTGCCGTGCAAGCATTGATGGGTACCTCTTGGATCTGATACACCCATATGTCCCTCCACGTGCTTTGAGGTCAGAGGATCAGGTACTCTTAATAGTTCCAGAAACTCGCCTTAAGCGCAGGGGTGACAGGGCGTTCTCTGTAGCAGGCCCAAGACTCTGGAACGAGTTACCGCTGCTCATCAAACAGGCCCCCTCCCTCTCGGTTTTCAAATCCCGGTTAAAAACTCACTACTACTCCATCGCTTTCAATGCCAGCTGATTTGTATTGGATCGTTTGATTTATGATCTGCAATGTTTTTATGTTTTTCGTGTTGTACTTCATTGTCTGTGTTGCCTGTTGCGTGTTTGTTTGTCCAGCACTTTGGTGTGGACTTGTTCCTGTTTAAAGTGCTTTATAAATAAAATGGTATGGTATGGTATGGTATGGGTAATGAGAGCAGTTTTGTACTGAATTCTGTAGGTGACAGGAAGCCAATGGAGGTTATGGAGAATGGGTGTAATATGTTCAAATTTACGAACTCTCAACAGAATCCTTGCTGCACTGTTTTGAATGTATTGAAGTTTCTGAAGGTTTTTGCCAGGGATACCAATAAACAGGGAGTTGCAGTAGTCCAGTCTGGAGGAGACAAAGGCATGAACGAGTTTCTCAGCATCAGGAAAAGTCAGAGATGGGCGAAGTTTGGAGATGTTTCAAAGATGGAAGAAGCAGATTTAATGTGATTTTCAAATGTAAGATGAGAGTCCATTTTTATTCCAAGATTTGTAACAGAGGTGGAGAGGGGGATGTCTTGACCAGAGAAGGAGATTGTTGTTAAAGTTGATGTTTGTATCTGGTGAGGGGTGCCAATCAATATGGCCTCAGTCTTCGAGCAGTTTAATTGAAGAAAGTTCTGATTCATCCATGCCTTTATTTCCTCCAGGCAGGCAGAGAGAACAGTGAGTGAAGACGGAGATAGGGATGATGATGATGTTCCAGTCCTGATGTAAAGCTGTGTGTCGTCGGCATAGCAGTGAAAAGAAATGTTGAACTGATTAATAATTTGACCTAAAGGCAGCATGTAGAGGGAAAACAGCAGGGGCCCCAGAACTGACCCCTGAGGGACACCACAGGAGACACCGACTGTCTGGGAAGTGGCATTGCCAAGGCTAACACATTCCAGCCTATTGGAGAGGAAAGAATTGAACCAGTCCAGGACAGTGTCACAGAGACCGACCTCCACATGAA